>VXAZ01008540.1:45392-303819 GCA_013399875.1 Gymnorhina tibicen | reverse complement strand
TGAGATGTAAAGGGGGGGGGGGGGGGGGGGAGGGAGCATCAGTTTCATCTACAGAGACTTTGGAATAATGGATAAAAGAGCAGAAAGCTATGAAGCCTAACTAGAGCATTTCTAAAGATTACATCCTAATAAGATCCTGATCTTTCCCATGAAACCACACATAAATATTCACAAGAAAACCCCTTCTCAGGCAAAGTGCAGAGATGACAGGTTCCTATAGCACTTTATCACAAATGCAGCTATCAGTTTTCTTTTATAATGGCCTGATATACTTTCAAAGGAAAATGGTGACAATGGTTTCTATGTTCGAATGTTAACGTACTTTTATTTCACCTGTTTCTAAACAATGACCACGGTGCAATTTTGTGATTAAAAAAAGAATGCAAGTCCATGCCTTTGAACAGCACAAACTTCATAACACAAAGTTACACTTGGGAATTTGCAGAAGAATGATTGTAGTCATTTGAGATACTACAATAATAAGAGTTTTTATACCTACTTTCTGAAGCAACTGCGTGCACAGCGATGAATTCTACATCACTAAAAAAAAAGTAACAATGATTCAAAGATGTTAATGTGGAAATACAACACACACTTTGTACTGTGCAGCCCAGACTGTTAAATTACTCTGTTTAGTTTGCCAGGTTACGGCAATGATTTAGTAATTACGTGGAAGAGTTACGTCAAAAAATTGTTCACTCCCTCATAGAGTTCCAATTTAAATATTGGATGAACCATAAATTGCTGCATTTCAAAGGGAGTCAAATGTGGTATACCATACAGAGAGGCTTTGATAAAAATGTTATTATTCTTAACAGGAAAAATAATCTGCACTCATTCTAATGTAACTGCACTGCATATTTGCTTAGCTTTTTCTTCAAGGAGAGCTTAATTTCCTGGCACTGATGGTGAGCAGTACAGATCTGCAACCTTTTCTGACTAAAATTTAACATTTGTGCATGCCACTTAATCATGTTACACTTGATTCACAACATTCAGAATAATCTACAAGTTAATCATCTAACAGTTGTTACCACTAGAATTGGTGTTTTTCTAATCAGGTGGGTTTGGGTTTTTTCCCCCATATAGCACTGCAGACCAGGAAGTTAAAAAGTTAAGCACTGCTACTGACAGCTGCTTGTGGTTAAGAGTGAAAAGCACTAGGGAGTCTCAACAGTTGGCAGTTCTTGGTGTGTAGACAGTGTCTTCTACAAAACACTGTGTTGATCCAGAGAAGACAAATCTTGGAAGGAACAAGCATTAACTTCAACTTCCTCCTCCTGCCTGCCTGATTGTGCTAAGAATAGTATTACATAGTATAATTACTTGTAAAAGCCTTTTCCTCATCCTGATATTCAACTTATTATATTAATGAGTTATTTTTTTTACTTACCTGGCTACACTGGCTTGAAACTAGAATGCAGAATTATCTAGCACATTCTGCTGGCACTCAAAGAAGCCTCCTTTCCTTTGTGGAAATTTCTTAACATTACCACTCCCCAAATGGTTATGCGCACACACACACACACATACACACATATGTATCTATGTGTATATATATACACACATACATACATATACACATAAAATGACTTGAATATGACTTATTGAATATTACTTATACAAATCTAAAGTATTAATTAAGAAAATTAATAGCATTCATATAAATGCTGGACCAATTTTACCAGATTCTAGGGTAAGGTATTTTAAAATTACGGACAAGAGAGAAGACTCCATGGATATAGTAAAAAAAAAAAAATCTGTTTGAGCAAAGTGGGATTAATCATCTACAGTGAAAAAATCGTATCAGAAAAGGCTGCCACAAGGAAATTCAGTGCCCAACTCAAATTTTTATTTCTATCTAAGGCAGACATCTCTAAAGATGTACTACTCTGAGTCTCTGGAATCTACTAGTAACATGTGCTTTCATTTGAAAAACTTTGAGTTGTCTAGGTTTCAATCTAATTATATAAATGCATACAATGCAGATTTAGATTGTCCATTTAAAATAAAACCACAGAAGAACAAAAATCATTACTATTATAAACAGCTGAAATCCTTCTAGTATGTAAAATAAATACAAAACACATCTTTCTTTGAAGGGACCAGTGTGGGAGTGATCATTCCTAACTAGAAGATATAAAACTAAGTTAGCAGGATGTGGGGTTTTTCAGCTTTCAAGAAATCCCATAATCCAGGATTCTACACGATTTAGCAGAAGAGAGAAAAACAGAAACGTCTAGAAAGACATTGGCTCCACCACTAGAGTTCTAGGGTGCAAAAACAGGGCTAAATCTTTTTCTCCATATAAGGTAAAAAGTCAACTGCTGATTTTTAAAAACCCTCCCACCCAACAGCTCTGTCTCACTGAAATTTTACTCTCTTAGATGCAATTCTTATATTAGGTGAGTCTGCAGTTCTGATCAGATAAAAAGATTGTTTGTAATAATACTAAGCAATGCAAAGAGTTTGGTCCTACAGGCCTACCTCTCTTCACACTCACTGCATACAATTATGTCTCCATGTGAGCCCACCAACATAGTTTCTGGCAACACCGCAGTTCCACAAGCAAATGTTCAGACGTAGGTTTCTTAACCATGAAATAAATTTTGAAGTAACACTTCATTACACAGTTTTGTTTCAAATCATGAGTGGAGAAAACAGTCCCTGAAGCTGACAATTCAAAAGATGACATTTGTGATGAGAAATCCCGTCATGACACAAACTGTAGGGAACAAGAGTCGGGCAAATTATACAGAATCATATGACAAAAGAGAGACTTAAGACCAAATTGAAAACATCTGATGTCATACACCTTACACTTTGCAGCATTTAAAGCAAACTCTTGGTTTCAGCAGCATGATTCACTGGCTGCCTCCAGAGGACAAGTCTCTGCTTCTGTACATTTACCACAGCTTGCTCCTATTTAGGATAGTCCTATGAACACCAAATTAAGAAATAACCTGGGTCACTTCTGCTGGAGATAGACCGCTAGAAACTGGAATGAAGCATGCTTAACTTCTTTAACCCAAGAGCTTCTAAGTGGAAAACTCAGAGCCAGCCTTTAAAACAGGAAGCAGAACCCAGGACTTCACCTAAATCATAGAGGAATCCCCCATTACATCAACAGAAAAAAGGCAGCTTGCTTTCCCATGTATTTTCCCTCTAGAACCCTTTTTTGCGATGAAGATGCCCATGTCCAAAAGACAACAAAAGAAAAGGCCAACTCAGAGCCTCATGGCTAAGGGACACTGCTGGAATCAGGGAGCTAGAGGTTTAGATTCTGCGGTACTTGCAGAGCTCAGATTTTTTCGGTTATGGGCAAGTGCTTTGAAAAATTTCCTGCTGATGATACTGTTTGCATTTCAGGATAAACTTAATACAGCCCAAGTAAACAAGCTGCCTTTCTTTTCTGAGAGACAGAGAGGCAACATTTATATATTGTCCCTATACTGTCTCTGTCTTTGATGTCCGGCTTCTGACTGTCCTCTGCAGACTCATGTTTTGTAAAGTTAGAGGCATGTAGGGAATTCCACGGCCAAAACAGGAGAAGCAATGGATTCAGCATGCTTGCTAGGATTAGGTCATTATTTAGTGGGTGACCTGGGCTGCATCTGAGATTTCTGCAGCTAAATCTAAACTACAGCTAAGGTGGAATCCAAGCATCTTAAACATGACCCCTTGCAATCACAATTCTTCCCACAGACATACTTTTCTCTGTCTTTTCACTAATAACAAGCCTATGAATGCAGCTACAATACGGGATGCTCTGAAGACAGTGAAAATAAAAGTTTGACTGAAAAACTACTGATCTTGAACACTGTTGACATTGCAACTGACATGACAAATACTTAAACATTTAGATTAAGATTTCTGATTCTGCTAATGCCTTAAGGTCCACACACAAGAATTTTCATATTCAAAAAGCTTTGCAGAAATTTGATCCCAACTTAATTAACCCCAAATCAGGATACACATAAAAAAAAGCACTGCTATTATCAGTCAGACTTAGCAACACAGAAAGGTGCCATGCTTGCTACAAACGTCTGCAGCCTCTTCTGCAGTGAAATGTTTCCACTATCACACAAATCTCTTAACACTATTAGCCAATTTGCACTGCAAACCTCACATTTTATTGCTGAAAGTGGTTTTCAGGGTCTGCAATCTAACTAATAACTAATAAAGACTTTTAAATCTGTATGTTTTAAACTTGTTTTGGAATTTGGAGTTTAAAATTTGGTCTTTTTGGTGTTTTATGTGACTAAGACTCCTTGATTATCCACAATGAACTCTTTACAGATCACTTCAACAAGGAATTATTTTCTACAAATCTCAAGCAAGTTACCACACAGGGGAAGTATGTAAGCTTAAATACTAAGAGCATCCATGACAAAGGCTTCTCTTGATAAAAAGCTTTCAGCAATGTTAATAAACATGTATTATCAGAAAGGAAGTATCTGGAAAAGCAGTAAGCTGGGACCAGAAACAAAGATAAGCCTATACCACTGCAGTGTTCTCTTCAAATTCAATTTGCTTTGTAACCAAATATGTTTAAGAAAGTAACACACCCACTGCTTTGGCATCCAAAATGAACCTGGAGCCAGAAAGAACTATGTAAGGAATCTACTTACCTGTGCCAAACAAGAGGCCAGGGATGAAACAACTAACTTGGCTCAGACATGTTACGGTTGTCATTCCAAACCAGAAGAAAGGAAAAAAGACACATGCATATGGTGGAGTTCCTTACCATACATTATGTATGGACCAATATATCCCTCCATGAAGGAGCTGAGACAAGAAAATTGCTAAATAGCTGTAAAGTAAATGTGCTATTTGTGCAGAAACCTTTTTATTGCTTCCCTACTGTCTGGATGCAGGAGATGCAAATTTTCTGTTGTTGGACCATGAGGGCTCAAGGGCTGAAAAACACTTCATGAATCAAGTCTATTTACCTGCAATTGCAATTTCATTCCTCTCCCCCATTATCACACATGAAGATCCACCATAAATGGATTCTCTGTACAAGCATGAAGACCAATTCCAAAGCAGTTCTTTTACCCATAGGTCTCCCCACTGCACTGCTGTTCTAGAGCACCACTCTCCTATGTAGCCAGAAGGTTTCTTGTAATTATATAAAAGTATTTCATACCCATTTGATAGCCAACTGGGCTCTAGACTAGCTCTGGCATTAATTTTTTTTTTTTAAATTCCTGTTGTTTTCTACCAAAAGTCATTTTTAGCCAAGCAAATCAAGCTCTTCTACTTTGTTTTTATATTTTCTTCTCAATATCCTAACAGTTCTTTTTTCACAACACCTGGAATCAGCTTAATTTTATCTTTTGTAAACATGAGTTATCAAATTACAATTGAAATCTCAGCAGAATCCTGTAAAATGCTACTAAACATCCCAAGCTATACTAACAACTGTCCTGATGCATTTTATGATCACAGTAAGCTTTACAGATCTATTATACTGGAGATAAATATTATCTTGTGAGTCAAATAGCTTGCCTGCTTCTTCCTCCTCCTTATCAAGTTTCAAGTGAGGAGATCCCCATCTATAATTTATTAATCTTATGCAACCTTGCATTGTATATAACTGCATTTCACCCAGTTCAGTGGTACCTTTCAAACAACACTCCTTTAGACAACTAATGCGTGTTCTTGTCAATCTTCTATGACTTCTGGAATATGGATTTCCTGTGCCATTCATTAAGAGTTGTCTGGATGATTAGCTTTGCTGAAATACCAAGTATTTCTAGAATGTCTCATTAGCTGAAAGATACCCAAGTGCATTGATTACTGAGTGATTAAGGAGGAATATATTTACATCCTAGGCTAGCTGTGCATCATGCTTTAGCATTCAATCCTTTCCTATTTCATGCACAATTTAGAACCTTAAAAAAAAAAAAGGTTACATTGACTCTGCTGAAGTTCTTTGGAAATAGTGATTAAAACCATTCTATGCTATGCTTTCAAGGAGACAGGCAACATGCAGGTATCTGGCCTCAAGACTCCACTGCATACCTGCAATTCTTTACACCTGCATTTTCTAGTCCTATCTGCTTCCCACTGGCCTTCATATGCACCAAAACTATAACCTAAATAGATGTAACCTTACCCAACATTAAACCTCTTTTTCTCTGTGGAATGTTCCCAGGCACTTCAGACCTTTTTTCCAGCTCTCTGAAGCTGCACAGAAACGTTTACTGTACTACTTGCCCAGACCCAGCAGCACAGTAGCACCATACAAGAAGATGATGCAGCAGCATACATTAATGTGCTTCTGAAAAGAACTCTAAACGCACTACCCTTCTGTTTAACTACTGTCACCAACATGAGACTAGATTCTTTCCCATCAAAAATAATTGATCTGGTTTTCAGTTGAGAGGACAAGGCTCAGTAACTAAAAAAAAAAAAGACAACACACTGAAATTCTATAAACATAATGCAAAATTGGAAAGCTATTGTGGAGAAATTGGTGCTCTGTATGGCATTTGAAAGACCTGACAGAGGATGAACACAGAAAGCTGTGTGGGCATATTAATAATCTACTATGTGTCATATCTTTGCTGGAAAGTGATGCAAGGAAACTTTGACATGTATATAGCTGCAATTAAAAGAAAAGATAGGGTATTTCCAAGGTACATTTTCCTCCTGTTCATGCAATTTTCCTTTGCATAAGCATTAGAAGGGTGTAGTAAGAATAAAACCATAGCTTTTAAAAATATTTTATTGAAAATACTACGTAGTTATCATGTCAGATTTACAACCTGTGTAGAAATGCACTGTTCTAAAACACATGGGCCAGAAGTGGAAAAGTGATCAAACCATCAATAATCAATCTCAAAAACCTCATGCTCGACAGTCCTCTTGTATCCATTTGTAGTACAAATCAGGGAAATGAATGGAAGTTAGACTCACACTAGCCAGTCCTCTGCACTTCTGATCAATATTTATTGATATTCACTCTTATTTTTCAGCTCTCTTAGCAGGTGATTTTTAAAACTCATTCACATTGGAAGAACTTTAACTGGTTCCAGTTGTTTAGACTGCCCTTGTAACTTACTAAATATTTTCACTCATTTATGCATTGCATAGTCACCAGATGCTCCCCAAAACTCCACTGTCAGCAGTGTCACACTCCAATGGGAGAGAGTCACTCTGCTTTTGACCCCAATTCAGAAAAAAAATTCTTTTTCAGAAAAAACACAGTTTAGTGTCTCAAATTCCCAAACTCACCTTGGGCTTTAGGCACCCCAAGGATATGCCTGCAAGGTAGCTTTATTTGTATGAGCTATCATTTGAAAAATAAGAGTAAAAGGTCAGATAAGATTTCAGATTGAACTGGATTTTAAATCTAGGTAAGAGTCAAAGTATCTTTTTTTTTTTCTGGTACTAATTTTCCAAATATACCTGCTGCTTAAGAGCTTTACTGAGATGTCAATGGCTGCATAAACCAAAAAAGTTAACTCTGTCCACCGAGTGGTGCCCTTCAGAGTACAAACTCTTCAAGTCTAAAGCAGCTGAGGATGCAACACAGTAGCACTTCTCTTAAATGCTATCTTTCAAGAGACTACCTTAAAGACAACTCGTTGGAAAAACAGAGAAGAGAAAGGCTGACTACTCTGTAGACATATTTTTCTCCTTCTATCTGTCATCTTCAACTTTCATTCTGACTCATTCTTCTTTCTCAGAAGAGAAGGCTGCATTATCATCAACTTACACCTCCTGGACCTAACAGTTCTTTGCCTGTCTCTTCCCAGGAATTTGATTGTCTTAGCTTTGGCTGTTTGGTTTGTTTTGGGAACCAGCTTGCTAAAGCTGTTTTTTATGAGTAGAGCTTTCCTTGCTTTGGGGCTTTGTCTCAGCCCACAGTCCTGTTGTGGTCTTTGTTTAGCACAGTCCATCTACGTTAAATGATCTCCCCATATTTCATAAGATTTTCCTAGGATTGTTGCCAGACTTCATTAGGAAGAGGTCGTCATGAGGAATACCCATTCTCCTCACAGTAATTTACTCACGTTTTATTGAAACTACAATATCGTATTAACTCCTTTTAAGAATTATTAATGAGCAATAATATATACTACTGGTTTGGTATTTATAGTTCTTACTGCAGCTCTTTCTTCAGTTTGCCTTGAAAGGCACATCCATTCAACCTTTGAACTGTGAAGATCATCCAAGGGGAACACATTATACACAGTATTTATAAAAATGGCCCATATGTAGAGCATCAAAGCAAAAGGATAAGTGAAACTTTTGAGGAATGGGCTACTGGAAAAACAAATCGAGCGCAAGCAAAGGAGATAAACCATATCCTCACTGAACAGCTGATTAATCAAAAGGAAAGGACGGTGTCATCAGCTTCTCTAGGAGCTCCAGTACCATTAATCTGAGACCCATCTAAAAATTGCTGGATGCTATAGTCACTTGAAAAAATCTGAGGCTCTTTGGATGGTGTCCTAGAGCACCTGCTCTAGACAATTGAGTTTTCTAGGACAACTGGAAAGCCCTTCACAGTGTGAGAAAGAGCTTCTCTTTGATATAAGGAAACAAGAACATCAGTGTGGACAGCTGTATCCACTTCCAGTGAATTTGGCCCTTCCAACTTTGAAACCCCTTATGATTACACTGTTTCTTAATGGCTTTAAGTGGCTGAACTTACATGCCTGTAACCGGTCTTTAACTCACATTACACAGGAGCTGTTTATATTTGAGCACAGCTAGCCTATATGTAATGACCTTGTTATCTTCTGTCTCTTCTTCCTTTCCCTCATTTGGATAATAAACTGCTTTAGATGTAAAACAGATTGCTGCATGTCTGCAAAAGGAAGAAGGGGAAGTTATATTACCATGATTTTAAATAAAGTTGAACAGTGACATGATCATGTAAGTCATGCAAGCTGACAAAACCTCAGTCATTTCACAGACAGTCAAAAAAAGACAGCTGTTAATTTACTGTTAATAACACATGCACAGCCACATCTATCAAGCCATGTGCTGCTGATTCATCTATTACTACTACAAAAAAGCGCGCAAAACTAAGTACAGAATTAAAAATTCCTGGGTTCAAAGTTGCAGCATTTAGTTAGATATTACATTCTTGCAAGAATAGACAACACATTAGCCTCGTACAGGTGAAAGTGAAGGAAAGGGAGACTAACCTCTGGGGTACTCAACAACTTTTGGCATCTGAGAAGGCACAGAGGCAGAGCAATGTCAGGCCCTGTAAGCTTGCTGCCATGGCTGTGACAGCCTGGGCATGTATGAGGAATGAATAGGTATGGCTCTATTTTGAGGAATTCTGGAAAAACAATGGCCACGAGACCTGCTCCACAACCATGAAGACTGTTTTCCTTCCCAGTGTGTCTGCAATCCTTCACAACTACCAAGGGCCTGGCAGTGACAGTGGCACAAGATAAGGCAGCCATGACTACTTTTTGAAGTACAAACAGGACAAGAGTAAACCAAAATTAATTCAAAGCTATTTCTTATTAACAGTAATTCTGTGATAGAAGTCTGAACAGTTTGACAGCTGCAACTATACATCAAGAATGCAGCAATACAACTTGAATTGCACAGGGTGGAACTATAAGGAACTCTCCTGAGGTCTCATCTAACAACGTGCAGCATTTTCCAACAGATGACACACCAGCCTGTATTCATACTGTACATAGTTGTGAAAGAGGATCCAGAGAAAGTCCTTTTTGCACAAAGTTCTAACCTTTCCATTGTCATGAAACCCAGTACAAAGTCCATTTAAAAACACTGTTTGAGTTTCTACAAATAAAAGCACCATTTGTTTTTAAATAATCAGATAATGAAATTAAGGGACTTCTTCCACTCTTTAATGTTAGCAATCTTCATGAATCTTTATTATTTCAGTTAACGAGATTGCATCCAATTAATATAAAGAAAATGCTATCAGTTTAAGTTATGCTAAATGTTTGTACACTAAGTCAAAATACTAAGTAAAATGCCCACAGCTCTAATTTTTTTATTTAATTCAAACTGCTTACTGGTTACATTAGACAAACTTTCTACTTACACTAGAAACCACGAAGAGATCCTAGCAATTATTTTCCTTTCTTTTCCCCCCATAAAGCAAGTACCATAGGGCTATTTCTTTCCTGTCAACAGCATAGTCAGAGAAGAAATCAGATTAAATGATTGCAGTGCCATGGGAATATTATAATATTGCCAGACACAAACCTGTCAAGCTTAGCATGCTTCATACAAGGCTCAGCCAACTGATTCCAGACTCGGGCAATAATAGCACCCGAATCTCAGCAGCTTGAGTTAATACTTCACTGTTTTGGGGGCTAGACATGTCTGACTAGCGTAATGGAAAACAAGTTTTAGGGGCATTGTCTAGCTGCAGCTTAGGGCTGTAACTTCATTCCCAACATGCACCTCCAAGAACCAGTACCATCCTTGTAAAATGTGATGTTAGATGCTCATGAACATGGATGAGCTTGAAGAGTTCAGGTGCTTGAGAACAAAGACATTTAGTGAGGCTACAACTCTGAATCAACACACCTAAATGAGGCACTTTCAGGATGTACCCTTATTTATTTCAGCTTATAATAGTCAGGCTTTAGTTCCGAAACGGAGACATCTCATTTAGGTATCTAAAATTATATGTCTGCGTGCAACTTTGGACTTCAAACTCCCATTATAGCAAGTAGAGACCTAGTTGGTACAGACAGTGGAGCCTGGAGAGCTATTGAGTGCACAGTGATGTCAGCTGAAAAGCACTGAGTGTACTATAGCTAGTGACTAAATCTTCACTAGTTTCAATGGGAGCTTAGATCCAAGGCCACATATAGAAACACACATTTAGACACCTAAAATTAGATGACTCCAGTATGCAGCTGAAGCACTGATATTTCAAACAAATGTCTCCAGAACCTTCCTACAGTCAGGCTCAGTTTGCAGTGTGGAGATTGCAGTGTAATGAAAAGAGGGAATAAAGGAGAAGATTAAAGAAGATACAAGGGAAGATTAACTGATCTGAATATATAGGAAAATCAAATAGGAAAAGGAGAACCTTACTGAACACCTTACAATGAATATAGTACCTTATGAACTCACATCTCAGAATGCATGAAATAAGATAGGACAAGAGTTAAAAAAAAAAATCTGTTAGAAGAACGAGAAAATAACCAAGGCAAAAAATGTTACAGACATGTTTTGTCCATATAAAGATATTGACTCTATTTAACACATTTTAAACAGAAATCAGTGGCAGAGAACTACGTTTTTCCTAAGACATACTACAATTAATATCATGAGAGATATGAATTAATGCATCCTTTTTTTTTTCTTTCATTTGCTACTGCAGAAGAGGATAAAACAAGTCTAGTTTGCTTTTTAATCAAACTTTTATTACCAAATTCAATTTGTTCTGGGAATAGAACGTTTTAGAAGTCTAGTATTTATAACACTAACAAAGGAGGCACAACAGTAATACGAGCTGCTCTGGCAGAAAAG
Organism: Gymnorhina tibicen; assembly: GCA_013399875.1. NCBI lineage: Eukaryota > Metazoa > Chordata > Aves > Passeriformes > Artamidae > Gymnorhina > Gymnorhina tibicen. The sequence goes on along the minus strand of VXAZ01008540.1, from coordinate 292,323 downwards.
CAGCATGATAAAGTAAGTTTTTCCAATAACAGCTTCTTGTGCCATCCCTGACTGCTTCTTTAATGGCTTGATGGGACTGGGACCACAAAGACCTGGTCAGTCATCAGAATTAATGGAGGACAAGGTCAGACAGTTCCCAGAGAAGGCTGAGGGAGCTCCTTTATGAGGTTAATTCTCATGGTTACTCTCAGAGGAGAGAGGAGGCCAATCTAAAGAACAGAATTCTGGATTGCTGTGTTTTATTCTTGTCAGGAGAACGACCTTGTTTTGCACTACTTTGCAATTTTCATTGAGTTAACACAAAAAATTTGAAAGACGGTCATGACAAGACTGAAGACTGCCTCTGCCGTACTGCAAAAGGGACTACAGAATCAAGGAGATGTGTCTGAACCCAGCTTTAATTCAGCAGTTGTACTAGAAGAGCTGCAGCAGCAGGGCTTACAGGCAAGTTTTACCTGCCAATAGTACTTGACTTGTGCTATGTGTCAAAGCCAACACATGAGCATTCTACATGCACCACAGTGAGGGCTTAAATCCATCATTATTTCTTTACCTTACCAGAAGGGTATTTGCCGTATCTCAATCCAATTTTTAGGCTAACCTATCTGTAAAAGGTAGAAGAGTTAAGTCTTCAACAATATTTGCAAGGGCATTCATACACCCTGTTTATCAATCTAAGCTATAAAAAGAGCAGCTCCTACTAAAAATTATTTTGGAATGAGACAGCTCCAAATCAAGCTGCTACAACCACGCTTTGTGACCACTTTCCCTCATCATCTTGTTTCAATACAAAATGGAATTATGTCTCCTCTGCAGTCATACTCCCACATAGCTAGCCAATATTAATATTACTTTTAGTTTGAGTGCAGATACCTAGAAATAAAAAACCCTTTAATTAAAAAAAAAATGGTGTATATTGAAGGTCATTCCCAAGCAGAGGTGCTTTAGAGTTAAGCTACTCCTATAGACTCAGCTCTGACCCTCTACATGGACATCCTTAACCAAGAGTAAATTAGCTGCAAATCACTGTAGCTTGCTCTGACCCCCTACTTTCAGTTGATTTGTCTTAGCTTCCCTCAATGCCTTTTATGAAGGCCCTCTAAATACTTCTAAAGGAGATCCTAAAATTAATATGTAGAAAAGGATGTTAATAATTAATATGTAGAAAGGATAAGTATCCATATCCAGTTCCAGACTCATGTAATATGTTTAGTCTTCTACGCAGAAGGAATGGGGATAACAACTGAAATCATTTACCATTTAGGGTGGGGTTGTTTTGAGGGTTTTTTTTTACTTTTTTTTTTAATGAACTGATATATAAAAGCTTACATCCATGTTTTCAGAAGGCTACTGTGGAGAAAAGCTGTAAAGCATCATTGAAGATGAAAAGGAAAGTAAATAAACTTACACATGTCGTTATGCACCATTTCAGTATTTAGAAATGAGAAACAGGTAAATGGAAACAAGGATGAACAATTAGTTTCTTCTCAGGCTACAGAAAGAAAAAGATCACCCAGGGCAGCTTCTCTAGCTGGCTTCAGTAAGCTGGTCTTAATGGAAGCAGGAAAACCAAAGCACTAGACCTGTGTAATACACATCTGGGTTTACTTGTAAGGGGTCCATTACTCAGGCTATTAAGCTACCTAGAAGACTAGATATGCTGTAGGAGAGAACTCTTGTTAATAGTGTTTTATTTCCTTTGCTAGTTCGTTCCATTACTAGAGAGCTGTGTATTTAAATAAACATTCTTTTATTCCTAAACTTTTCCCAGTGCTAATGTGGATACCGAGTAATTTAACAAACAAGATATGGTATTTCTAGAGGTGATGTCACCCTTTAAGTCTATAAATGTGATCACTACTGCAGTGCCAGGTATCCTTGCACATTCTAAAATCACCACAGAATGACAGCACACACATCCTCCACTTAACACAGTGGTTTAGGATTTGATAATAAGCTGTGGTGGTCTTGTGAGGGAAGCATCTCCCAATGACCATTAGCAACTAACAAAGTCCCTTCTCAGGGTCTGTGGCAACTTGTACAGAATTTATGATAGGTCTTTAACCACTTCCAATATTAATAACTTGTTTTTAAATAAGACTCAAGACCAAAGCACAAGATGGTATTTGAACAAGATAAATCTAGGGTTTTTTTTTGTTTCAAATGTACTTAAATAGCAGTTACTTCCAGATTTTAAGATGCTCAGTTTTGCTGCTCTAACAGTATCTGTAAACAATCAAAACCAGGCAAAGCCTGACAGCAGAAAAGAGTAGAAAATAGATTAAAAGCTGCCCTGCAGAAAACTTGGGGATACTGGTGGATGAAAAACTAGACACAAGGTGGCAAAGTGTACTTGAAGCCCAGACAGTCAGCTGTATCTTGGGCTGCATCAAAAGGAGCGCGTCCAGCAGGGTGAGGGAGGTGATTCTGCCTCCCACCTGGAGTCCTGGGTTCCTAAGCACAAGACAGACATGGATAAGAAGTGGGTCCAGAGGAGGGCCAAAAAAATGGTCAGAAGGTTGGAGCATTTCTCCTGTGAAGACAGGCTGAGAGAGTTGGGGTTGTTCAGTCTAAAGAAGAGAAAGTGTTGGGGATACCTTATGGCAGCCTCTGATTATATGAAGGGGTTTATGAAATAGCTGGAGAAAGACTTTTTACCAGGGCCTACTGTTACAGGCCAAGAGGCAACATTTTAAACTGAAAGAGAGTAGGTTTAGATTGGATATAAGAAAGAAATTTTCATGAAGGTGGTGAGGGCTCTGTCACAGGTTGCTCAAAGAAGCTGTGGATGCCCCATCCCTGGAAGTGTTCCAGGCCAGGCTGGATGGGGCTCTGAGCAACCTGGTCTAGTGGAAGGTGTTCCTGCCCATAGCAGAGGGGTTGGAAATAGATGACCTTTGAAGGTCCCTTCCAACCCCAAACCATTCTGTGATTCTGTAACAGTTTTACCCACAAAATATTCTGGGTAATGGGCAGGTTCGGTTTTGCAAAGCTCAAGCTGATCTTAGAACGAACTAAAGTTTGTGTTTCACCACTATAGTATCAAAATTGATGTATCTTCTTTTTCTCTTCACTTCCTTGAAAACACTTTCCAGAAGTATTTTATTTCTTATTTCAAAGAGAAAAAATTAGGTTAAGCTTGCTTAACTTTTATCCCAGAGCCTAACCTTAATACTGATACTTCATTTAATTTCAAAGCATGAAGCATTTATGACTCATTCTAATTTACATAAGTCTTCTTATTCTATTATGAAAATGGCAATTTTCCTTTGCAGAGACATATAGAACATGGTCTCTCTTATTGTGTCAAGTAACATTTAATAGCCTTTAGCTGTAACTTGGGACTGTTACAAAATGTCCTCAAGATGAGTCATCTTCATTCATTTATTCTGCAATAGGAAGAATTAATGAATGAGTGATCTGCAGTAATTCACTTCTACAAAGAGAAGCCATTCATACATTTCAAACCTGATTTTCTGAATCACTGTAATGTAGCTGATTATTTCATATTAACAGAAGAAAATTTTGGCTTAAGGAAAGTTTCCACAGAAGTCTGTGTATTTCTAGTATATGAGAAAATTTTCAAAGATTTAAAAGACCTCTTTTGAAAATAAGCATTTTGGTCTAACACATGGATACACAGACAGATAGTTCCTATCTATCTAGCAAGAAAAGCATGGTGTTTTTGTAAAGTTAGAGACTGACAAATGGTTTAAATTGAAGCTGCGTCAAGGGGGAGCACAAGTTGTCGCTATCAGACAAATCACTAGGCAGGCAAAGAAAATATTTTATAATATCCAAAAAATATGGCCATTGGCACACAGAAGTGCTCATTCAAAGCTGTATTTAAGTCAAAATACAGACAACAGAAACCCAACTATGATCCAAGACTGCTAACTACAGAAATGTAAAGTAACCATGCTTCTCATTCTACAGAAATAAAGAATAAAATACATGTTATTTTAGTTCATTAAAAGGTCACCAAAATAAAGGAATGTAATTCACCAAGGATAAAGGGTCCCTTAACCAACACTGCTCTTTTGCCATCCTTAGGATATTTCAAACCAGGAATTATTCTTAAGAGTCTTTTCACTCAATATTAACTGCCATGAAGAGGCCCATATTAAGAACCTGCTTCTCACTTAATGTAGTTCCAAACCAGTCAAAGCTTTACAGATCACCTGTGAGAGCAATCACATGGTAAGTCAGTACAAAGACCTGCATGTAAAAGCAGCATTTTCTTCAGAAGTGTAGTTCACAGAAAATGCATCATGTGCTTCTCCTTTAATTAGTGCTTTAAGTTTTCATTACTTCATTGACTCAAGGACAGCTCTAAACAGTCACTTTATTCACACCTCTCCTTTCTCCTGGAGAGACACTAACTCTCATCATTTTCAGGGTGAGCAATTTTACCCTACGTACAGTGTTGCCAAAGTAAGGAGAGTTCTCTTTAAAAACAGATGACAAGATCAGCACGGAGATTGACAGAGCATCTCAATGTTTCCAACAGGCAAATATTTGATGCAAGAAAACACAATTAACATTATGGTTAGATTTATTAACAATCCACATTGACTTCAGCAGACAGCACAGTCTCAAGGTGAATTGACCAGCAATGAAGCACAAGAGAGATTTAGAATTTTCCAAGGAAGCATGACTTACCAAATTATTCAAACTAATGTATCTGGCTATCTTCACTGCTCTCTGGGATCCATAAGCAGCTCGCTACTTCTCAACTTCCACTCTTTTATTTTAGTACTATATTGACATAATTTCAATTTTTTGTATCATACATCACTGAAAAAACTGCATATGTGTTCTTTGCAGAGACTTTTAAGTCAGAAAAAAATATAAAAATGGGTAAATATTTACAGGAAAAACTAAGATTGAAAAAAAAAATTATTAAGAAACATTATAATGACTAAATTAACTTCCCACTGATTGCATTTCCACTAAACTTCAGCCGTCTTGTCCTTCTTCATGCCTTTCTAAAAATAAACATCTCTGTACATTTATTCAAACCATTCTCATTATATATTTCCGCATCTTTAACTATGATTTCACCTAACAACTGAGTGCATATGGTGAAGAAAAAACCAAGGAACTGATGTGAGCTTGCTTTCTTTCTTACTTTCAAGACAATGCAATAGACTCCTGCAGCTGTAACCCATTTTGCTGACTGGTAATCCATTCTGTAGACAAGTCAAGGACAAACTATGTTTGAGAAGTTGTGGCAGAACAAAAAGGACCAATACCAAATTACTCTCTCCAGTTTACACCATCTAAAATTGTTCATTTTATACAAACCTCTACACAGAAAAGCAAACAGTAGACACTCCTCATGAGTTGCAATACGTATAATGAAAAAGGAACAGCATCAATTACTAAGGGAATTTCTTCTTTAAGGCAGACAGACCCAATAATCCAAAAGGTAGAAAGATCCATTGGCATAGCACTCAAAAACACAGAAATGTCTCAGAAGTGGCAAGAACAGACCAGAAAAGCAACATTCAAAAGATTATGTGCAACTCAGGTTCTATACTAAGATTAGTGAATGCAGAGATACGAAAAAATCTTGATGCCCCCTATTTTACTACCAACTATAATCCACAATTTCATCTCCAGGAAGGCGGAAGGACAAGAAAATGTCTATATGACAGGAAGTTGGCAAAAGCTATGGAACTGATTTGGGATGTAGTTCTCTAGATTGCCAGCGCCCTTTTTCATTAAAGTTGTAAAGACTGTACCTCAGCTTACAGCTTACCTTACCCAGAAATAATTGTCTAGTAACTTGCTCATGCTCACTTTCATATTTAAAGGATGAAGAAAAAGCCACAGCTGAATCAAATCACAATAGTGAGCTGCCTACTCCAAAAGCAAGAGGGACCAGGCAAGGATAAAAGCTGTACCATGGAAGGTTAGAAACATACCTATAACAATACGAACTTAATATTTTTGCAATTCATTAAACACTTCCTGCTTTCAAGACAATCATGCAAGGAAAGTGTCAATTCATTCTCCACCAGTAATACCATTTGGTAAATCAAAAATTAGAACCAAACATGCAACGCATGCCACTCCCCTCAGTATTTTGTGCAACAGAAGCAAAACGTATCTTATCTGTTCTTGAATTGCAAGACAAAAATCCTTACATTCCCCTCAGGTACTGTCAAGTAATTATTACATATCATGTTTCAAATAAGCTGTATAGAATGGTGAGCTGCAACACTGATCCATTTGTGGCTCAAAGGATGCAAGAATACCATGCAATCAGCACAAAGTTTTGAAATATGGTGCTAACAGACATGTAAACTTTAAGAACTGTCGATATGAACTTAATTACCATCTAAGGCCTCCTTTGAATCAGTTGTTTTGTAGCCAAAGGACTTGCCTTTGACACTAGAAACCAGACCTTTCAGCTCTTCTCAGACTGGAGAGAAGAGGGAAAGGAGCTGGAAAATACTTGCTTCAAATTCCCAGAACAGTATCTGTTGGAGCTGGGCCAACATCCAGAAAGAAAAAAAAAAGAAGGCAAGATTAATTGGCCCAGATGATGACAAGCAAAAACATGACCCCATAGCTGAATCTGAGGATACTCTTACAACACAGTAAAATGGTATTCTAAGCAGCAGCAATAGCTGATTGCTCATTTCTTGCAGTTATCTTCTAGATACGCTTAACTGGTAGCTATGGTTATTTGGAATAGAAAACAACACCCAAACTGACCATCCAAGGGGCTGCTATGCTTAGATGAAGCATTTGTATTTTGAAGCTGCTCTTGCTAGAACTCAGGAATAATGCAATTTGGCCCTCAGAGATAACGAGAAACTAGGTGGGATAACCGACAGGGAAACAATGTCCACATGACAAAAAAAATTTAAAAAAATGAAACTCAAGCCATATTAACAGTTGTAGCTTTTAATTTGAGGTCTGTGAAATAAATGAGGTTAGTCAAAAGTTGCTACAACAGCCTTTCCGTGTTTGCTTTGCAATCTGAAAATGTTCCCCACTTCTCCTCCCCAAGAAATTTAATTTCATCTAATATAATGTAAGAAAAAGAACTTGGTTTCTGGTAGTGGAATCTAAATCCCAATGATCCTTAGCACATAATCTTTTAGGTGTTTAAACAGCTCTTGTATTTAAAATAAGTTCTGTCATTCTTTTACTTTCACCACAAATTGCCTTTTATTAATCCTGATTCAGACTCAGAAAATATTAAAATAAATGTATCAACTTTACCTGTAATGCACTGAAACTGTCCATCTTCTCTTCTTATTGTAAATGCTTCCCCTGGATTAACTTGCACAAGAATAACCTTAAAAATAAAAGAGTGTTTACAACCATTACACAGGAATATGTTACAGAAGTCTGGTATGTGCAAAAAAAAAAAAAGTTTTACTGGGAAAAAACCAATTTTTTTCTGCTTAGTAAATACATTATTTTTCACTTTGCATTTCTTGCTGTCTTCATCCCACAGAGAAAGAGGTAAGAGCAAGAACAAGCACAGATATTTTTAAACAAACATTTTTCAAAGAATTAAGGAGAGAATAACAACTAAGTAAACCAGTACCTGTACAAATTTTATTTTCTCAACTGCTTGGTATAATTAAAAAGCTATTCGTACAGCTTAAATTATTTCAACAAATTGCATTAACTTCAACATTAATCAAACCATTACGTAAACTTTCAGAAGGAAGCCTAGAATTCCCAGTGTTTGACATCAACCACTTGACAAACAGTTTTCAACATAAGGGAAATATTATGTCATGTCCCTCTTTACATGACCCAAGCATATATGTACACTCATTAATGATAAAAAATTATTAGAAGTCATGACAAATTAAGTGCACCAGCTGCCCAGCAGGAAACAATATGTATAATTTTATTTGTGGAAAGCTGGTTATCCTAATTTTGTAAACCCAAGCAAGGCAGAAATGATAGCAAAGCCCACATCAGCCAAAATAAACAGAGAAAGTCTGTACCAAAGCAGAAGCCTGTTACCATTTTTGATGTCTGTGTTTTATTTGAAATCTGCCCTTCTGTGAGGAAAAAAAGTTTGTAAACATGAAAAACGTAGCTAAAATTATGAACAAAGGAGAAAAAAATCCAAAAAAGCAGAAGACCAGGTGCATTTTATAATTTCCTTTCTGGACACAACTTTCTTCAGTCTTGCCTGCACATGTTTACATAGAGCCTATGTCCTCCTCCCTCTACAAATCAGAGGGAAAGAAATCTTTATAAACCCAACTCTTGAGCATTATGGCCAAAAATTTACTTTGTTAAATTGCTGAAAGAAAATAAAACCTTTGATGTTTACAAAAACACAAACCAACCAACCAAAACCCCCAGAACAGGAAACTTGAGTGTTACTCATTTTTGGAATATCAGAGAGAAAGGAAAGGATAAGGAAATGGCAGAAATCATATAAATTCCTCCCTTTCTGGTGGAGCAGTTTCACAAATTAATGAAAAGATAGCAAGTTCTACACAAACCATGAGATATGACAGACATTCACATTTTCAAGCTTGGGCTGTGTGATTCAACACTGATTGGCTCAGGTTTGAGCAAGCACTTTAAAAATACTATCTTTTTTCATGTGTTTTTTCTAGAAGCTTTAGGCTGTTTGAGAAAAAACAATGAACTGTATCACTATTTACATTTTATCAACCTAATAAATTTTCCAGATCTTCTGAAGTGTGGCTCAATGTAAAATTGACTTAGAGTTAGCATTCATAAGATAATCTAAACAAGATGATTTTAGTAATGAACTTCTAAGACTTAAAGGTCCTCAGAAAATACTGTATTGCCAGGGTTTACTTTGAAGTGTTTGAAGGTAGCATTTTAACAACTGGCTATCATCACCTTCAGAATGTGATGAAGGAGAGAAATAAGAATAGATGAATTCTTACAATTTCCTTTTCAGATTCCCCAAGCAGGCATAACTTTTTGAAGACATGTTTCATTGATGTACTCTTTCCTCTGCTACAATTGAAAGTTTTAGCTTGAAATTTAGACTGGAATAAAAGTACCTAAAAGCTTCATGGTATATGAGAATGTCTCTCCATCTGTTATGTGTGGGCTGGATAGCTACATTTGCCCATCTCTTTTGGCTGATTTAGATGCCCAAACTCCTGGGAGGAGCCATTCTGGCTGCAGCTGACATGTCAATCTGTACCATTTTCAGCTCAATATTCTTGGTCTCCATCACATGAACTGGACGAAGCAGAAAAGCTTTAGAGTGATGGCTGGCCCTTGATTCCTGCTTTTAAAGTAACAGGGAATGTAGGTTGACTGGTATTCCCAGTTGTTCCTATTTATGCTGTGTGAGTGCCTGAGGTTGGTAATCTGGGTAATGATGTTGTCTTGGGAACCTGCTGGCTTTCCTCCCCGAGACCTCTTGCTGCAGGCCATCTAAACCTGAGGCTCCAGCCGGCAGAGCGGATTTGAGCATGGGAATACACGCACTGGCCCAACTGCAGCAAGCGGGCCCCGTGCCTCCCGGGTTTGTGTTACAGCAGCTTCTCCTGCATGAGCACCTTTGTTGCTCTGAGAAGGTAAAGGCTCAGCATGGCAGCCATGGTGCAACACAGTGAGACGGGCACTGTTCAGCAGCAGCAACAGGTCAACTGATGGAGTCCAGCACCATTCTGACACTCAGGATGCCATCAAATTTTCACATCTCTGACAACATCTGACTGCCAATCCAAAGGATGGGGAGACTCACCAACTTAATCCAGTTTAATTAGATCTCAGTTCCCAGAAACAGGAAATAGAATGTCTTTTGTCAATGGACAATTAGCTGACTTGATGCCTGACTGTATTTCACTGACTCCCACTTTCAGCCTTGCTTTTATGTTATGCATTCACATTTGTATTTTAAAACTATTACAAGGCAGGCCGTGTATGTTGCCAAGTGTGCCAAAAGAGATTCTGAATCAGAGCTGAAGAAATCACAGAAGTTTCAAGAACTGCTGGCTTCAACAGTCTTTGTGTTGGGGCAGTGTATGACCAGCAGTGGTTTCTGGACCAACCTTACCACAGTTGAATCCCATGGAGTTTCACAGCTTTGAGAAGGGCATTTCTGACACTTCGCACCTCAGTAGATATGATTTGAAATAAGAAAAACTAAAGCTATGCACAGAGAGAGAGAGAGAGATTGGTACCTTTCTGGTCAGAAGAAATAGTACAAAAGACTGACAGTCACTCACAGGAATTCCCCCTTACCTAATGAAAGTCTGCAGCACATAATCAAGGATGCAAGAAAATTTCTCTAAAGGAAAATGTAACATGGATTTTACACAGCATCACATTTTAGGTAAAAAAAAAAAAGGAAAAATAAATCTATGGGTTGCTTAGTATTTATAGCTCTTTCATCTCATTTGAGGTGCTTTTGTGCAGGCTTGCACACCGCATCACCCAACATGTTATTTCATGCACCTTGACATCAGTACTTCTGAAAACCAGGGCCTGAGTCTTTGAGTCTTTCACACTGAATATTCTAGATCTTGACCTTCTTCCTCTTCTGGGCAAAACATTCAAATTGGCTTGAACTAAGAGAAAAGCTTTGGAAAAATCTGATGGTTCAGCCTCTCTTCCTGTGCCTTAATCTTCTTGTGACAAATTCTGTTGCTTTACTCACAGCACCTAAAGTTCTGCTACCCAACGGCGGACATGCATTCTATCCAGATTTCCTTTGCCTGCTCCTCTAGGGTAAGTATGATACTTAGCAAAAACCTCATTTGTGATGTGTCAATCTCAGTGGGAGGCACCTTTAGCATGGGCACTTTTCAAGGACTGTTTCTCTTACTACATCAACAAAACACTAATTGAGGACTTCACAATCTTAACAAAATAATGTGAACTTCGGATACTGAAGCCTTGGTACAAGTTCTAGAATCACATAAGCACTTTTAAAGCACAACCAACTATAATGGAACCTAATAATATTTAAAAGTGTAATTCCTGAATGCCAACGGAATTTTGACTCAATGTATTTTTGTCTCAAAACACGTTAAGGCATTGCCATTAAGAAATAGGAGTATTAGGTCAACTAGTTCTATGTCATTTCCACTGTGACTATAAATTGTTTCCTTTAAACAGTTGTTTAATGATGATCCACCTGACCTCAATACAGTTCCTGATGAAAAACAATACAAAATCTCTTTCCAGAGATTAGCATACAAGTTGACTATACAAATGTGCAGAAACACACTTCTGTTAAAAGCAGTCCTTGCATAAATAAAACAAAGTGGCCACTGAATGGCTGAAGTTTGAAATACCTGAAACATCAGTTGTCAAAGACTGTCAGTTTTAAAAGCAAAATTTCACACTTTTCAATGGTACTTAATTTATTCTGTATAGGCTATTTTAGAAGATAAATTCAAACCAAATGAGCAACATACTAAGCTTTGTAGTAGTTTAATTTAATTGCCCGGACTGGCAAAGACCTCCTAACAAAAAGCCTTCTAACAAAACTAATAATGCCATATATTAGAAAGCTCAGTATATATTTCCTGAAACTGCTGTTTGAAGTCAGGCAGTAGCTGAAGCCAAGTAAGAACATAGGAAATGTCCTGATGGTCTGGGTCAGCAGTCCATCTAGCCAAGCACTTTGACTCTAATGTATCAATTGAGATGCTGTTTAAGGAGAGTATGTGATCCAGGCCACTTTCTGCAGTCCATCTCTCTTACTGTTCATAAGTTTGCCTAAACTCTTTGAGTTCACTTAAAATTTGAACTGCCTCCACCACCTCCTATGGCAGTAAGTTCCTGAAATTTTCTTTTTAGACATTTTAAACCCATCTCCTACTAATTACATGTTGCCTAGCTTCCCTGCTATGGGATTTGGTGAAAAACAGTTCTGAATAAACTTCATCCACCTCCTTCAATATTTTTTAAGTCTTGGCAATTCCCATCTCCTTGTACCCAGTCTGCAAACCGAGGGGTCTTAATATTACTGGTATCTCCTGGGAGGACTGCGACATTGCCTTGACCACAACAGTGATACCTAAGCCCACATCTATATTTTTGCTTACTGCAAAGTAAGCAGTACTCAGGAACATTTCCAGGTGCTGGAACAGTCACCTGCAATAATGAATGTGCCTTAGTAGTCCTGAGCATAACATAGGTCCATACAGAACTGAAAATTGTTCCTGAGATCACTCTTACCAGGCAGTTTGCAAGAAAAAATTTACTAAAACTTTCACAACACTTAGCCTCAGTTTCCATTAACATTTGGAGCACATTTAAATTACTAATATATAAACAATTATTGACAGTATCCTGAGGAAGCACTACAATATTTTGCCTTCTTGAAGGACTAAATAAGGGACACAATCTTGAGTGGTTTTGAAAATCTATTCTTCACCTTAAATCACAATTTTAGCTGGTCAGATGTGGCAAATACATTTTTAGAATACAACAATTCTTATATAAAACTATTCTATAATATTTCTCTCTCTAAAGAATTCCAAATTAAATATAATTTTATTGCAACTCAAGTAGTGCAATCACATCCTACAGAGATATGCAACACTGACTTGGACATACTACCATTAACAGATACAATTATTTTTTAATTATTATATCTTAAGATCTCATATAGGATTTATTACTACATCAGTGTGAGCAGGATGGAAAGTATTTTGATCTTGCATCTGAAGAATCAGTGGAAGTACAAATGTTCAAAGAGGAGAATGCTCAATGTTACTGATTTTTATTCAATAAAACTCTTCACTATCTGCAAGAGAAAATACAGGATGTTTCTGCAGACTGAACCAGGAAAGGAGTTTAATGTTTTTTTTGAGTATTCAGCTTATTTCTAATACAAAAAAAGTGAATTTGATAAAAATGGCTGGCATCATAAAAAAACCCTGTAAGACTAAGATAGCAAGCAACAAAAGGTGGAAGGGAGAGCTGTGCAAGTCAGAACTGCAGCCACACTGATGCAGCAGGCTGCTCCAAAGAAAGGAAAAACTTAAGGTCAAATGTTAACACTTATCTCCATAAAGGTCTAGAAGTCATTTTTACCAGCAAGAAGCAGAGGCTGCAGGAGCCAAAATAAGATCCTTAGAGGTATTTCACTCTCCAATACGGTCACGGCAGTGTCTTTCAAAAGCAAAACAGCAACAATACAAAATATAGCTGATTTGTATCTTACTAATCTTTGTCTTTAGGTATACAGAGTACTTTCATAAGCAACCTAAGATTTTGCTTGTGCCAGATGAATACACAGTTAACCTATTTCTTCATTGGAGCACAGTGAGGGCAGAATGGAATTTAAGATACAGAGTTAGCTAATCTTGTTTTGGATATGTTTGTTTGCACACTAATTAAGGCCAAAAAGCCCATTAACTCCACTGAAATAACAATTAAAACCAACCCTTCATTTTGTAAGATATGCACTTCTACAAGCTTCTCCACTTGAACGTCCATCCTCCTAACAGAAGTAGTGATGTACCAGGAGATTGACAGGTTTCAAAATAATTTCAACTACCTGACAGAAAAGAAAGGCAGCATTAGACTTGTGGCACCATCACAAATGTGTATCTACTTTGCAACATGAAGGAAAAAGCTTCCCTGGTACCTTCAGTGGAAAAAAAAGTGATAAACTATAAATAGCCTTGCACAATTAATAACTGTTCTCTGTCAGGTGGTTAGTAAGAAAGATGGAAACATAAACCTATGGACATAATTGTGAAATACTAATATTAAAATTGGATTCATCCTGAAAAGGACCCTAGATGAGGTGAAAGACTTGCAGAGAAGGAAAACAAAAACAGATTAAGACTAATCCCTAAGCATTAACATCTTCACTGTTTTAAGGCAACATCTTTCCATAGCAGAAACTGTAAATACAATTAGAAGTCCAAACTATTTCTGTCCCCACGGAGGGGAAAAAAAAGCTGCTAAGTAAATAATTAAATAAATCAAAGAGCCCTAAAAGCTAATTTCAAAAGATCTCACAGCAAGTTTGACACATTTCTCTTTTGCTCACCATTATACATGTGCAAAAGCAGGTCTCAAACAAAATTTAAAAGGCTAAAGAGCAAAGCTTCCTCCCCAGATAAACACACACAATACAGCCAGTCAAAAACTAGTACCTCAAAATTATTTTGCCATTTCTATCAATTACATACAAGCAGTGGACCTATAAGGCAAAAGAGATTTTATTTGATAAAAAACCTACATATTCAAAATATTAGTAATACTTTTAATTTATTGTTTAGATTCTAAAAATTTAAATTTAGTCCAAAGTAAAAAAAAAAAAACAAAAAAAACCAAACCACCAAAACCCAAAAAAAAACCCAAACAAAACAACCCAACACCCAAACAACAAATGATTGTGTTTTCAAGTATACTAGATATTCTTTCACACAGACACAAAACAAATCCAGAATTAAGACACTTGTTTACCTTCTCCTTCACACTGCTCTATAAAGTTATGAGGATCTTCCTAATATGGGGAATTTTTTCCAGATCAGATTTGAATAAGGTTTATGGAAGAAAGTTTAACTTACCCTGACCACATCAGGATGATCTTAAGTATTACACATTTTAGAGCCACAGTTCAAATAATACCTGTATTTCTAACAGGACAGGACTGACTGAAACAGTTTCTGATTCTTCTAAGCCAGCACAATCATCAAGAGAATCAAGTCAGGTACAACAAAACTTTGTTTACAAGTTTGGTATTCACAGCCACATTTTAAAATCTTTTCTAGCACGTAACAAACTGTGTTGTCCAAATAAATACTTTTACACCTAAAAGCTTCTCTGTCTGTAGAAGAAGTTATTAGCTACTAAATATAAAATATCATTTAAAAATTTAAACTTTCCTAATACTTATAGGTTTATTCCAAAACAGCTAAGTGTTAGCTGAAAGACTGAAACTATAATTTTAGAGTTACTAGGATATGGGAGAAAGATTTTTGTATTTGCAATAAAGAGAAAGAAATCATGTTCTGTCTCCAGAATATCTTGTCTCTCAAAGCCATCCTTCAGTACCAAGGACTATCAGCCTCCTGAAGGGGAAAAGAAAAAGGTTATGTTTTTAAATCCTGACTGAGGCTAAAGAAACGAAACTACATTAAACATTTGTGTCATGTGTGAAGTTGTGGGATAAGCCCACATGAGAACTGGCACTCTGTTCTCTCCATAGGTTAGCACTGTCTACAGCCACAAAGGCAAGAAAACCAAAGGAACCAGACTGAATTTCAGTGTAAAGGGGCATTTTGAATCCTTCTCTCTCCCCAGCCACCCACCACCTCACTCTGAAGGGGAAAGGAACGGAATGAGTTACTTGGTATCTTCCTCTAAAATAAGTTAGTTATGCTTCATGAATTTACAAATTTTTCCAGAATGAGTGAAATCTGGGACAAATTTTCCGATCAAGTTAAAAGTCTCTGAATATATATAACTAGAATGCTAATAGATCTGCCACTAAACATACCATAACAAACAAACAAAAAAGCAATCCTTTACCAACAAAGCTAATTCCTAGCCTGGCATACATATTAAAATACTGAAAAATGTGGGGAAGTAAAATGTGAAGGAGAAAGTGGAGGGCGGAAGGAAGCTAGAACATGGTACATTAATTTTAGTCATTGCTAATATTAAATATTTAACATGAAGAAATAAGAGTATGTTACATTAGAACTGTGGTTAAAGCACACTTAAATGTAACTATATAGTAAGAGACTGATCCTGTACAACAAGGAAGATTACAAGTTGGAGCAAAACAATATTACTAGAAGCAGAGTTCTGTTTTTTCCCTCATTCTGGAGTGGTTTTGGGAGATGTGTGTGGTTTTTGGGGTTATGGGGAGTTTTGGGTTTTTTTCCTACAAACAAACTTCCTAAAAAGCAAGAGGGTAAAGTGTTCCAAAATGTTTGCTTGGATCTTTAAAACCATAATTTAAAGATAATCAAATCACAAACCATTTCTATACTAGCAGAAACAATACTATTTTCTGAGATGTTTTACTAGGAGAGACAAGAGAGTTTCAGGCTTGGGTTTTTTTTTGGTTTTGTTTATTATTAATCTTAAAACATCTATATTTAGCATTATATGGTTATAGGTGCTGAGTCAGTAGCAAAAGATTGTCAGCAATCACAAATAATAGAAAGACTTCACCAAAATTGTATTTCTAAATGCACTACTAATACACATCAACATGAAAAAAAAAAAGACAGCAGTGGTTTGTCGAAAAATACTGCAACTGAAATTAGCTCAGCAGTACTCATGAGAAGATTTTTACCCAAAAGGACAAAGGTAGATTAATTTTTGAATATTTTTCAAATTTAGGAAAACATCGTAGCTAATAATCTTGGTTATTCTGACTTCAGAAAATTTTAAAACACTGAACCTGTTAAGAGGGTGGTACAGCCAAGCTCTTTGTAAGATGTACACTGTATCTTTAACAGTCTGTCTGCAACAAGATTATAAAAGGGTGTATTTCTAGAAAAGGGGGAATATAATACCACACAACTTCCAGGCAGAGCCACATTTCTGCTCTGTCATTAGGGCACGTATTCAGAACAATTACATTTTTCTCCACTAATAGCTCCAATCAAGATGTTAATTAGTGACATGCTTTATCTCATAACCCATTTCAAAAGCCTTAGTACTTTGACTTACTGTTGCTCGCATCCTTTTATTTCTCTCATTCAACTGGTGCTACCACAGTGACAAAAGATGAAGGAAGATTCAACAGTCACCACTCCGGCTGCTCCAATCTGTTCCATTCACTTAATACTGAGGTAATCTTCGGTGATGTGTTCAACACTGCCCCCCCTCCTCTTAACAGGGCACCTTAACCTGAACGCCACGCAGGAGGATCTCCCTTTACCTTCCTCTATAGCTGTGCATCCACGAAGCATGTGGAGGCAGGATGTGAAAGGTAGGATCAATTAACAATATAGTCAGGAATACCTACCTCAAGCCTTCCTTCCTATCAAATTAGCCAACGTACAGTGAGCTTCCTGCTGTACATGAATGTATCATGTCACCATAGCAACTAAATCAACAAATAGCTGCTGCAGCATCTGCTTCTGGATCATCTAACGTCAGTCAACAGAAGGTTCGGGTTTAAGAGAACAAAGCTTCCAAATATATGCCGTTTTATAACTGCATTTTTAATTTAGCCTCCTGATTCCCGGATAGGATATACTAACTCAGAATGAACCAACTTCTGAGTTTATAATCTGTGATCCAGTTTATGACTTCATTTTGCAAGTAAGCCAGAAAGAAGGGAGGGAAAAAATACTTTTTTATAGAGAGACATGAAAAGAAAGAAGTATGTTTCTGAACTTTGCTTTATAATTTACATATGTCTGCCCTAAATAATACTATAGGCAGAAATACCTCATTAAATATTAATATTGAAGACATTTCAGATAGCTGACAAAGATGGTTTCCCTCTATTAGTCTCCACTTAAGAGCTAAATTGAAAACATCCAGTATTGTTTTCTGGCAATCTCACATCTGTGGTTTTCAATCCCAACAACAGCAGGGGACCACTGGCACACCCTCATCTGAAGAAAGACAGTTACACAGAGCAAAACACACATACCTCTCTTCTTGTGAGAAATTACTCCAAGTACCAGTTATGTGCATCACTGGTTTAAGTCCTGACCCATAGGCAGACAAGATACAGGAAACTGCTTTGAAATTGTTTTGGTATTCAGAATGCAACAACGTGAGATTACAGATTAAATGTTGTCTAAGATAAAAAAAATTCTAACATTACTAACATCTAATGTCTTCAAAGGTACTAAGTAAGTGTACAAACACACACACTTTTATGTAAAAGAACTCAAAGCTACAGCCTACTTAGAACAAAAAAAAGTAACTTTCCGCTCTTTTAACTTCAATTCATATTCGTAACATTTGATCAGCATGAAATTATTTACCAAGTAAAAACTTTCTAGGCAAAAAGTATCAGTTATTCATATCCAGTATAATTTTATTACTAAAAACACCTACTTTCAGTTTTCAAAGTAGATGATTTCCAACCCATCTTTTGTTACAAATTTTTTGTTACAAGGAAAATCATTACATCTAGGTTGGCTCCACAGAGTGTTGTCCAGCAAACAAGGAAAACTAGATACAGACTCAAGATACTAACACTGCTGTGGCTCCCACATGGACTTACTGTGATTTGTGGATTTGTCACCTCACCTATTCCAGAGTTCCCATTTGTAGGAACTAGTCCAACAGTATTTGTAAGTTCCTACATGCTGCTGCTGAAAGAATACTGCAAGACTTGAGTGTTGTTATTCATTAGCAGCACAGAAATTGCCAGATGGAATCACATCTGTGGTCGAGCTAAGGTGATGTCAGTTACAAACACAGCACAAGTTGTTTTTCCATTGACTGTGTGTTCAAAATATGCTGCTTATATCATAACAAGGCTAATAAGGCTATGAACTACTCTTTTCCATAATCAAGCCCTCTATCACTTAAAAAGCATATTAAATGGAAAAATGCAAAAGATCTATGTAAGAGGTATTGCAGAGAGTATATGATTATTAAATAGAATACCTGACATCAGTAATAAAAGCTAAATTAAAACAGTACCTTAAATTGTTTTAAATTGCCAAAGGCTTATGAATTTCATGGTCGTGAAGTGCTACTTCCCAGTACTTCTTTCTTAAAGTCATCTTTCAAAAGATCTTTCTGTCTCCCATCTTCTTTTAAACTTAATAAAAGCTTCTTCTCTCCACATGCACATTGGCTACTAACAAATAACGAGTTTTGAAAACTTTAGGTTAAGCTTTATAGCACACCAATTCATTGCAGACTCAGCACACAACATTTCTGTGTTATCTATAAGGAAAAGAAATGCTAGAATTTTCTTTACTTCCTCAAATGATCTTCTGGTTTTAGTATTAATGACAGACGTAAATAGGCTTCTCACCATTATTTACAAAAGCATCCTGTAGACTTCAGTCTTTGTCCAAATAACATGATGCAACACTCTTAAACACCAAAGTACTGAATCTTCTATTTTCCACTGTATTTATTTGAGCAAATTCCAGTTTACAGGTTTCCCATGACTACACGATTCTCTACCTTAGCATCTGCTAGTACTGACTATAAGGATCTAACTGCTCTAGATATGGAGTTTAAAACTTCATGAAGAATAGTAAAGATGTGGGTAGTAAAGGCCATTAACAAATCTTGTGTTTCAGGACCAGGGAGGAAATCCATACAGAATTATTGTTACATAATATGTTGCAATAGCAATTTACATGCTCGGGATTTTGAAAAAACCAAATACAATCCAAACTATTTCAGCTTACACTGACAGTAGCTGCATGTTTGAAAAAAGCAAGTGAAAGAAGCCATCTTTTCAGTGACATGCTCCTAAAGCCTGTATTTTCAGAGGACATACCAAAAAACTTTGCATAACTTTTCTAAAAGGCAATGACAGATAATAAAATCAGCAAACATTTCATCTTTAACCATTGCTACAAGATACTGTCGGCACCACTGATTGAGCTAAGGTGACAGAATATCCCTAGAAGCAACTGCAAACAGGGAGATTGGAAAGATGATGAGACTGTTCATTGGCACTGGCATTCAAAAATTATAGATCTCAATAAACTTTCATTGCTTTTTGTAGAAATTCAGGTTGGAAAAATCCAAGAACTGGTGATTTTTTTTTCCTAGGAAACAAGCTTATTAATGAAAATTTTTTAAAATTGTTACTGTACTTGTGTTTCTCCCCCTCTCTGCATGAGGAAGATAATCAGCTGAAAAAGCTGACCACTGAGAAGAAGGGCAGGCCAAGATGACTTCTAGCCTTGTTTTGTAAAAATACAAAGTTTTCTGAGAAGAACCAGTAAAACTTAAATGTTAAAATCTGCACTGAATGTCACTGATAAATATTCAAGACTTGGTAGTGTCCACATATAACAGTGCCAATCAGTGTACATTCCACAAGTCTGTCTCGTTCTTTACTATTAAGAAATACTTACAATTTTGATCTACTTGCTTCTTCTTTGTTTGTCTCCTCTCTTTTGCATTCTCAGTTCTCACAGTCTGCCTAAGCAAAGTTTTATTTCCCTAATTTACCACAAACCCAATCTGTCTCATTAGCACTGACAGTCTGTGGCTAGCAGATAGTGCACAGAAAATTTACTAGTTAAAATAATACCACCATTGTACCTTTAAGTCAGCAAAAGTATAAACATAAGGATAACAGCAGTGTTTCAAGGCATCTGGATAACGCAACAGACAAACATTTGGGCTTCAAAGTTTAAAGCTAATCCATGTTTACATGGAATTAGAAGGAAGCAGTGTTAGGGGCAGTCACTGAACTCTGGAACTTTGAGGCATCTGGTCATGGCCAGTAGTTAGACACATCAACCTCTAAAAATAAAAACTGGAAGACTTCAATCAGATCACTCTCATTTCATGCTTTGTTGTTTGAAGTCTGCAGGAATTCAGTTTCACGATGCTAAGCAAAAGTGGATGAGAAAGAGCTCACACTGCACAGCAAACGGGTAGCAAGGGCTAACTAAGGTTTCAGCTAATACTTCACAGGGACTAGTCCCCTCAGCAGACATCTTCCCCAATCAATCTGCCTGTTTGCAACAGTCCAAATGTATTATGGACTAGAAGAGAATTTTATATTTCCTAACATTGCTTCCAACAGCTCAGATTCCTGTTTGCTGATATAGCAAGTTAAAAGCCCATAATATTTAAGACTGATGGATGTATTTAACTTTTTTACCCTAAATAGAGCATAAAAGGAAATGCCAAAGGAAGAACAGTGTTTCCTAGTTATTCAAAAGAGCACTTAATTAAAAAAAAAAATCAAATGTTAAAAATTTCAGTATCACTTCAAAAGTAGCCTTTTTTACCCTGAAAAAGTACCCTATATACCCAGTTTTGTGTAAATCTGGGCATCATTGTATATCAAAACACTGTGACAATACAAACTTGAGCCGAAAGAGAAATTAAAAGATACATATCGATTAGATCAGATTGGAAAGACTTAATCAGTAATGGACTAAGGGCTTGGTGGAAGAAATCTCTACAATCCCAATCCTTTCCTATGTATTTTCTCCTCTACTTCAAAGAGAAAGGGAGAAAAAATAAAGCCAAGGGCCATTTTTTGCTATAGTGTGTAAACTATAGTCTGAGTCTACCTGTTTCTGGAGAATGTCATTCTGCCTGCTCTATAAAGTGTATAATTCTGTAACACGCAGAGGGTTAATGGACTTCACCTAGTTATGGCAAAGTCTCAATCTCCAGGGAATAGAATATGACAGACTATTTTAGTTGGAAGGGACCTATGATGATCATCTAGTCAGTCCAACTGCCTGACTAATTGAGGGCTGACCAAGTTGTTGTTTAGGGCATTGTCCAAATGCCTGTTAAAATGCTGACAGGTTTGGGACTTTGGCCACAACTCTAGAACACCTGTTCCAGCATTTGACCACCCACTCAGTAAAGAAATGCTTCCTAGGGAAAAAACAGGTTTCAGCTAGCAGAGGATGTACCTCAGATAACTTATTTGCCAAGCGCGTAATTCTCACGTATTTTAAGAGTGGAGTTTCTGTAACTAAAAATATGACTTTGCAAAGTAGTTACATTTTTGTCAAGACTTACAGAGAGATTACAATAGCTGTCTTTTGAGGAAACACAGATAAGCACTTGGGGTGACTTTGCAGGTCTTGGAGTCTGGCATTCAGGTCATGGCTTACTCAGCATCAGCATCCCACAGCACAGAGAAGGGGAGAGATGGGGACACGCATGAGTCCAGGACACTGCTTAGGCATAACTATACCCTTCCAAACCTTATTAATAGATGAGCACAGAGACTCAGGAACCAGATCCATTTGCAACAGACTGCACAGAAGAACTGAGCTACCTCAATACTTAGAGTTCCAGGCAATTTGCACCTTCTCACCTCATAAAAAAAGAGAGAGAGAGAAAAAAAAAAAGTACAGCTCTTTAGTCACCTTTGTACACCATGAAAGGGATCTTCTTCTGGACATGCTTATTTCTCCCCATTGACTGTATTAGCAACCTACAGTGACTAACTGACTTGAAATTCAATTTTCACATGTCATCCAATTTTCCCAAATGTCAGTTTCTGAACAGATTAATTCAACAGGGGTTAAATGCCTCAAGTATCTTAGGAGGAATCTACTGTATCAGAGACCAAATTAATATAGGATTCATATCATGCCCACGAAAACAGATATTTTAGAGAGAAAGGAGGATTACTGAATAGTTTTATGAGGATGCTTCATTCCATGAATTTTCATATCAATTAGAAGTAGAAAAGGCTATGAACTACACAGCCTTCACTCTTGTTTCTACATTTATTTTCAAACAGAAAATATTAAAATAAACATATCTGAATGGTAGTATAAATTCTGCAATAAATCTGGAGCTGCTTTCTGCTCACCAAAAGCAGCATAGTGTTCATACATCACTATACATCAAAGAATTTTGAATCCTCACTTTCTGCTGAGGATGATGGCTTCTTCTAAGAAATTTAAAGCAAGTTTTCAATGCATCTGCTATCAAGGATACAGTTTAAATAAATCAGAAAAAATTCTGATCTCTAAGGCAAAAAAAAATTTACATTTAACTAAGAAAAAACTTCACCCTTCCTAATAAAAAAATACGATTAATTCAGAAGAAGGATCTACTAACCTTCAGTCAGCAAAACTCACATATTTTTAGCTTTTCTTTCTGATTTTTTTTTTTTTAAATCATAGCCAAAAACCAGTTTAAATCTTCCATGGAAAAGATTTCTGTGTATATCGAATGTTTCATGTAAATTTGATTATGTATTTTCTAGTGATGGTTGCGACACAAAAGTGCTAATCAATCCTGGGGGAAAATACAGCTTGATAATGAGCTGCCATAAGCTGGCACTGCAGCATTGCATGCCTGAGAGTTCCAGTGCTTCCAGTGAACACACTTCTGCTGCGCTTCAATGCTATGAAGTCACTGAAGAATGGAAAAATAATTGTCAACTAAAACAAACTTCAATGAACCTCCAAAATGAGAAGTTAGGTGTATCTGCTAATTCAATAGAGCCAAAGGGGAAGCACGAACAAAAAAAAGGCAAAAAAACTCAGCCGAAAAGGACAGAAGCAGCCATGCACATACTCTGTGTTCTGTGAAAGCAAAGCATAGATAAAAGAAAGGAAAACAGCACAATATGGAAAGTGAGAACAGTTATAACACTGTATGTTGTTAAACAACTTTTAACACCGATTTTTTTTTTCTTGTAGAGGAAAAGATAATGAAACATATTGCAGTTCTAGGCTTGATTTTCAGCACCAAGGCAAAACCAAAGCAGGCTGGAACTTGATAATGTACCATATGGTTTCAGAAGCAGAAGTGCCAGCACGAAAACTGAGGAAACTCATTTAGCAATCTAGTCTAGATTTATATTTTCCAACACCATCTTCACCATTCCATTTCTGCTGTAATGCCACATATGTAAACAATCTGAAAGCCAAAAAAGGGGATTACTTGATTTGTTTTATAGACATCTATTACTCTGCTGACTGAAGATATCCTCCTATGATAACAGGTTAATAATAACAACTTTAATATCAGAGGTTTAAATATTTAAAGAAGAAATTGGTTTTAGGAACACTAACTTGTAGATTTGATGCTAAATATCTATTTAAACCCATACACAACACACACACACACTACACATATATACACACAGAGTGGGATTTCTGGAAAACCCACCAAGCATCTAAACTTGTCAATGAAATTTGGAGGACGAGCAACCATCCTCCTAAACTAGAAGTGTTACTTTATCCCTATACCTTGCCAAGAAATAAAGTCAACTAAAGGTCAAACACTATGTCCCATTCCCCAGAGAAAAGGAAATGGTTAACAGGTACTGGGCTACTTTGAGAGTGCTATCTACATTTTCTGGTAATAAAGGACACATAGGTGATATAGGAATGTCTCACTTTGCAACTGCTAGCTTTAGTGGGAAGGTGCTGTGAGGGTCCAGAACTCCAGGGCTGCTGCATACTTGTGTCAGCAATTTACTAATTTGTTTTGGAATAGTGCTGGGTGCTGTAGCAACTTTCCAAAACAATTTAACATCAGTGCATTAAAGTACTTTGAACTCTTGCCTCCTTTTTTCCTCTCCTTCCACCAAATCAGGACTCACATAATCAAGCACATCCTTCCTGTCCAGCCTCAGCAATAATCACTAAAGCATCACTGCACTAGTTACCCTTATGTGAAAAACCCTCAAGCACTTTTGTCCTCATACCATGTTTACCCAGTTTCACTTGGTTTCTATTAACTCCTATAGATCTACTCCATTCTCGATCTAAAACCTTACTCACCATCAAGACATAAGAAGTACATTATCCCCTCATGCTGAACACAGTGAGAGGAAGGTGTAAAAGCAATACTTCTGTGCTTAACAGAGGAGGAGCAGCCAGTGGGCTTGGTCTTTGCTTTTTCTTTTCACTGGTTTTATCCTATGAAAATAAGAGTAGTCCCTTTTTCTGTGGGACACAGAACCAGGCAATCTCCCACAACAGCCCTGAGTGACATACAAACATCCACACAGTTTAAGTTCCCCATGTTTTCTGACTGAACACTCACACATTCCTCTAACTTTGTGGATTGTTTTGTTTTAAAACATGGTGGAAAGTTACAGCTTTAACCTGATCAGACACTTCCGCTATTTGAAGCATATGACCTTTCATCTTAATGTGTTCAAATATTTGTACTGCTATTTCACATTTACACTGCTAGCAGAACTTCAAGTATTTGAAATAGATTATCTTGAAGATATGAACTGTTCTAGAAAAGTACTGAATAGTCTATATCCATTTGGTAACTCAGTTATGCAGTATAAACAATCTAAGTCACCATAAAGACAAGAGTTAATTCTAGTAAAATGCAAGAAGGGGTAAACTGATTTAAAAAATCCTCAGATGTTTTACATCCGAACAAAAACTTGCAAGTTTAGTATACAGTTAGCCAGTCTAACATAGAAAATACCAACACAGAAGCAAAGTAGTTAAATAATGAATTTTCTATTGGTTTTCAATACCTTTTCACTCAGGACTGACTAAAACTAATTAGTTCAGCTACAGACCAACTTATACACTATGAATATAGAAGAAAATATCCATTTCTTTACAAGGACAAAACAGCTCTGAATGTTGATTGCAGGAACACAAATTTTGTCAGCTCTGCAGGTTAAGTTACAGCTTCTGCAATCCAACACCAATGCTGTTACGAAAGGAACTGGAGAAGTACTTTTCATATATCAAGAAAGTAATCCCTACAAAATGTGTGTACTGTAGCTAAGTAAAAAGACTTACAGAAAAATTAGTAACTCCATCATAAAGGTAGAATTCTTCTCCCTTTTTATAGTTTCATAATTACAAGGGAAAACAAAGGAATACAATTAACTAATATTCAAGTTTAAAATATTTTTCAAAAAAATATGAAAAAGGCTCAATGCTACAGTGTTTTGTACTTGAATATATCATACTTTCAAATGCAGTATCTACCTCTTTCATGAGTACCATATAAAACAAACATAAATGATTTTAAGGCTGTCATAAATAAATAAGCAACTGCTTGACCTTTTTATGGCCTAAGTCTTAACTGGGAAACCTTGACAGAGAACACAGTCCCTGCAATTCTGGACTTCCCATATTTCAGATATACAAAGTATTTTCTACCTACTGATGGCTTTTAAATCACCAGATGCAAAAAGGGTTTCCGTTAAAGTTTCCTGCCACTGAACAAATGTGCTCGCTGACTCTTCATGAATCTTGTACCAGATGTGAAGGAAGGACAGACAACGAAAGTTGCAACTTTCACTCAACATTGTGAAACACGTAACAGGAGACGACACTGAGGTATATAACCACCAGTTATCATGAAATGGGGAAAGAATATGACTTTTCTTATTGATGACATATGCCCAATGAAAATTCTCTTTTTTAAAATACACAGGATTACTACCAGTTCCACTTTAGAAAGTAGTTGTAATGAGCTGTCTTTTGTTTTTAATAAAAAAGGACAATAACAGCATATATGTTGTTTTTTCCATAAGAAGATTAACACAAACCCCCACAGATTGATTTCTTTGAAGAAATACTTTGCTTGTTTCCCAGGTTTAATCTTACTTGGCAGGAGAAAGAGACAACATTTTAAAGAAAATGTATATCCAAAAGAACATTTAAACTCATATCCGACTCAAAATCTTGCATGATTACAGTGTAAGCTTGACAGTACAGCCTGATAGTCTTATTTTTATGGAGGGCAGAACAAGTAACTCAGTCTCAACTATGTTTGAAAAGTCATGGTGAACAGGGAAAGCTCCCAAGAAGAAAGCAAATGTCAGTGCAATCTTCAAAAAAAGGGCAAGAAGGAGGATCCAGGGAGCTAGAAGCTGGTCAAGATCACCTGCAGCTCTGGGAAGATGAGTGAACAAAGCTATAAGCCATTCCTATAAGCCATTTCCAAATGCATTAAAGACAAAAAGGTGATGTGGGGTAGTCAGTATGGATTCACAAAGGGTCAATCATGCCAAATAAACCTGGATGGCCTTCTACAGTGAAATTACTAGCTTGGTGAATGAGGGCAGAGCATAACTAATGTTTATCATGACTTTAGCAAGGCTTTTGACACCCCTTTGAATAACACAGAAACTGATGAAGCACAGAGTATAGGCACCAAGGTAGACTGAAAACTAGACCAAAAGCCAGTCTTGAAATGTTGTGATCAGCAGTGCAAAGGAGCACTCCTCCTAGCAGGAGGCCATCCTTTGGTCACCTACTGCAGTGGCTGACACTGGGGCAGACAAGGACTACAATCTTCTTTAAAGACCTGGATGATGGGACAAAGTGCATCATGAACAAGTGACACAAATCTGAGTGGAGCAGCTGATGCACTAGATGGTTGCACTGCCACTGGGAAATACAAATTCAAGAAGTGTCCAGGCAGACACTAACATACAAAAGCAAGTCCCACCATTCAAGCTACCCAGTCATAAGCAAGTATCAATCTGGAGATCACAGTTATTAGCACATGTTGTGCCTCAGCTACTATACTCTACCACAGGGAATGGTTTATTCACCTTAATAAGATCATCCAGTAATATAAATATGTAACTTCCAAACTAAGTCACAATCATGGCTTGACAACTTGGCAGCTGTTTGGTCCCATTCTTCCATGAAGAAGTTCTTTCACAACACAGGTTTTCTGCTTCATACTTCTTAAAAATCTCATCTCTGCACCAGTTCTGCCTTCACCTCAATCTCTAACACACGTGTATGCCCAAAGCTGCACAAATATATTCCAGATGAAGCATTACTATCTTTTACAATGTCAACATGTCAGTGATGCTGTTGGAAGGAAAAAAAAAATACTGAAGTTTCCTTACCTGTTGTGCTCCATCCCCACTAACAATAGGGGAAGTCAGAAGAGGGATTTCACTACTTATAATTGAAGTGGTATCCAGTAACGGTGGATGTTCTGCCATCATTGATGGTACACTAATTTACAAGATCACCTGCAAAGAAAAGTTACTCAGATGGTTAAACTATATAAATATTTCTGAATAATTATCCTTAAAACCTGTCTCACTTTAGAAATAACAACAACAAAAGAAGATTATGAAATTAGACACCTTAAGAAAGTACGTTTCCACAACAACCCAGCAATCACACAAGCCTGAAGACATGTTTTGTCAGCTAGTACAAGCCTTAGTTATATAGAGAGGGTGGTTCACACCCCCTCTAGCGGCTGAACCTCAGAAGAAGATACATCATACACGTTAGCCCTGAAGCTAACAAACCCGAATCGTTTAACTGTGTAACAAACCACGGTTTCATCTGACTGGCACTGCTGACAAAACGCCTACTGAGGAAAAAAGAAAAAACGAAAAGAAAAAAGCAGTTGCTTTAGAACTTACATATACAGTGTTCTTGTTTATGTGAAACTGGTAAAAAACCAAGATTTACTAATGGGGACATTTGCTTTTTTCTAATAATCAACCCACTTTTCCTGTTATTATAATGAATGAGTACTTACTTTAGGAACAGCTAGTTACTAGGAAGTGTCCAAGTGAGGCAAAAATGAATAATAATAATTTAAAAAAATCTTCTGCACAATCTGACATTTCATCGTTTTAAAATGCATTAGACCCAGAAATAAAGCTGTGTCACTTTGATAACCAGTGGCCCTTTAATCAGCAGCTAAAACTTGGGGAGGAAGGGAAGAGGTAATGCCCCCACACACAATTATAATCCTCATAACCATACTACAAAAAAAGCCCTCGCTAGTACACATTGTAAAGTTACAAGAAACCTGATAACAAGGAAAAAAGCCACAGAGGCAAGAGGCCCATGAAAGCAGTGATACATTTCAGCTCTGAGGAATATCACATAACAATGTTACAGAAAGCAGGATTCAGCTGAGCATTCCTTTCAATTATATTAACAAGTCACAAGTAACGTGTTTTCTGATATTTTGCATCTTAGTGCTATATGAAGACTGGATGAAAGAATTAAGACCAAAAATGCTGAAGATTAACATTTTTCTATGCTGGAAGTAAGCACTGCAAGTCTAATAAGCTGCTTTTGAAACTGCATTTAATTTTGTTAAAAAAAAAAAAATCACTAAACTACATTGGTTAACTGTACTGGTCTTAACTCAGTCCCAGCTAGACCTAGTACACTTAGCTTTTGCAACAAAAAAAAAGAATTAGATCAACAAGAATTGAGAAACTGATATTTCTTAAAAAAACAGAAAGACAGATGGAAAGAATTCACTAAGGGTGAATGGCACATTCAGAATTCCCACAAGCTAATCACATTTTGCATCTGAAAACAGTGCTTTACAACAAACATAGACATAAAGATTAGGCTGAGAAGAAGCTTGTACAGTATTTCTAAAGCAGAACCGCCTCTCTTAGCCAGTACTTAGAGTAGCCTGGTGAAAAAAAGTAAATACAATTTTGGATTTATACAGCCTGACAGACAGTAGTGTTACAGGCTTTTACAAGTTTTGCCTTGATATCATCTGGCTAATCAAACTCCCTACAAAGACTTCCAAACTTCTAGTTCAGATATACTGTCTGCTCATAAACAGAGATATTTACTAGTTACAGCACTAACTTTAAATGAAAAAATACCTGATAAAATGGAAGGATGATAAAGTCAGCTTCATGACAATGACTTCAGTACCAAGCTCTAGAGATATTTGGTTAACTGGTACAGCTTACTACTCAGAGGCATCCTCTAAAACTTCACCCCACCCAATGGACTGGTTTTACTCGCTTGTCCCTCTAAGGCAGATGTTGTAGCTCTGCTGTGGGCTGCAATCTGTAGTACAGGGCTCTCAGTACAAGAGGACTCGCGCATTAACAAAGCGCTACAGGCCTCTTGTACAGCTACACATACACAGGACAGCTTAACTATTCCCATACTGATGGCTGTCCTACTGTAAAACTAGGAACTTCAAAAAAAAGCATTCTAACATTATTTTAGATGATTCATTTCCTTTTATGGTATCATCTGCAAAGGTTTAAGTTAGGGAGAAAGAAAAATCTCTCCAGGTTATAACACTCAAACCTATCTGTGATTACTTAAGAATTCATCAACGCCTGTGCCAAGTCATTTATACCTGCTTAGCCAGACTAATTGGTCTCTCAAGCAATAAGGACAGGGTTTTTTATTCCTGCCTTACTTTAAAAGCTTTCTTCATCATCAAACAAATTCTCCAGGCTACAGTCAGTCTCCACCACTTCTGCAGGTGGGCAGAGGGCTAATGAAAGTTACTTAGATCATCTTTCAAGCCAGCAAGTTTGATGGTAAGCTTCCCAGGATATTATCCAATGACTGTTTAATGCAAAATGAATGCACGGCCTGAAAGTAGAGGTTAGAATCAAGGCATCCCTCCTCCCACAACAGCTACAACCAGGCTTGATGTTGTGCCATTTCTTGGTCTTACAGCTCCAAATATTTTGTGCTGTATCTAAAGTGTCACAGAGAAAGGTAATTTCAATACTCCAAGCAATAACGCAACACACTCCTGAACTATGCTGGCTTGAATTTCCCCAGGTTTAAGGTGAATGCAGCTTATTGTTTCCAAGTCACCGTGCTAATGACTAGTCTCTTGTATCAGAAAGCACTAATTGCCTTTATCACACACTTTTGACTGAATTCATAACTTACGATGCACTCAGTGTGATCACCATTTATTAGCCATAAATCAAAACATGTCTATCAAATTGAACATCAGTGAGAATTAAACATAACCTAAACTGACTCAAATACAAATGTCATTACAACCTGTTCAGGCCTTCCAAGACAGGAGTAGCTCTGAACACATCTAACACCTGGTCTTAGGTTCAATCATTCCTAGAATCATTTAGGTTGAAAAAGACCTTTAAGATTATCAAGTCCAACCATTAACCCAGCACTAAAGTATGTCCTTAAGCACCATGTCTACGTATCTCTTAGATACCTCCAGGGGTGGTGACTCCATCACTTCCGTGGACAGCTTGTGCCAATGCTTAACAACCCTTTTGGTGAAGAATTTTTTCCTACTATCCAATCTAAACTTCTCCCGGTGCAACTTGAGGACATTTCCTCTTGTCCTATCACTTGTCACCTGGGAGAAGAGACTGACCCCCATCTGGCCACACCTTCCTTTCAGGCAATTGTAGAGAGTGATAAGGTCTCCCCTGAGCCTCCTTTTCTCCAGGCTAAACAACCCCAGCTCCCTCAGCTACCCCTCCTCATAGAACTTGTGCTCCAGACCCTTCCCCAGCTCCGATGCCCTTCTCTGGACACACTCCAGCACCTCAATGTCCTTGTAGTAAGGGACCAAGAACTGGACACAGGGTCGAGGTGCAGCCTCACCAGTGCCAAGTACAGAGGGACAATCCCTGCCCTGGTCCCACTGGCCACACTATTGCTGATACAGGCCAGGAGGCCATCAGCCTTCTTGGCTACCTGGGCACATGCTGGCTCATGTTCAGCTACTGCTGACCAGCACCCCAGGTTCTCTTCCACCAGGCAGCTTTCCATTCTCTCGCACAGGTGTTTAATGATTTGATTTGTATGAAAATTAGGTTCCCACAGGCACCCAAGTGCTTATGTTGGTAGTCCACCTTTGGCAGTCTTTATTGCTTTAACTGGGACACAGCTAAATTCCATGTCTGGATTGAAGCATTTGATTTATTCTGGAGACAGAGCATACTGCTTGTCGATAAACCCTGACAGGAGGTACTATGTAGAATGTTATTCCTGACACCCTCTACAACAATAATAAAAGTGCTACCTGTCAGACTGTGTAATCAATCTGGGGGGAAAAAAAAAGTTTTTTTGACAATACAATATTAGATTTCTCTGCAATGTCACGGAACTAGTCTCAAAGACTAAAGGTTTAAACTTCACACCAATGTGGGTCTATACTACATGCTCATCAAAAGCCTTTTCCCCATCAGTAGTTGAGAGGCAGCAATCTGTACAAGTCACATAAGATGCACGTAAGGTGGTCACACAGTAAGACGTGGTATGTTCACCCATTGCAGGTGCCTTTTTTTTTTTTGCTATGAAGACAAAGAAAGACACCAATTTGAAAAGAGAGAATGTATGGCAGGAGGAGAAGTCAGCTAAAATGGACAAAAGGTTAGCATCAAGATAAGCAGAAGTGCTCAATAACATATGTTGGAAATAAATTGTATCACATTCAATGCAAGGACCTCAAATGTGTGCAGACAGAGCCTTAAGATCAGCAGATCCCAGGAGCTTGCATGTCTTGAAGACATCTACCTAGACCTCTGAAAAAGACTTGCAAGTAACTTGGGTCCTAGGAAAGTCTCAGAGGTCTGAAACAAAACGAAAAGTTTTGCATTAAATACTGTGTTGTAAAATGGACAACCTAGTCCTGTTAGCAAACAACAATCTGAGGCCAAATAAAAAT
Source organism: Gymnorhina tibicen (assembly GCA_013399875.1). Lineage (NCBI taxonomy): Eukaryota > Metazoa > Chordata > Aves > Passeriformes > Artamidae > Gymnorhina > Gymnorhina tibicen. The sequence goes on along the minus strand of VXAZ01008540.1, from coordinate 260,352 downwards.
GGTCAACACTGGATATTATTTGTAAAGAACTAAAATACAATTAAGATAGATTGAAAAAACCTTGTCCAATTAACTTCATACAAACCTTCTGGTGACGGATATTGCTGGAAAACGTACTAATAAGTGGACTGGAAAAACAATCTTAAAATCTTGTTTGGCATTAGAGAGCATGTCTCTTCAATAGAAAAACAGAACAGATATTACATGGACTAATACTGGATGGAAAGTACTTAAATATTAACAGTAAATACAGAGTTGTTGAACCATGTGAGTTTCCAATAGGAAGGGAAGGTATCAGTTCTTGGCTTCTCATTACAGAACATGTTTTTAACTTTGCTCTCAGAAAAAAATGTAAAAAAGGAAGTCAAAAGGAAGTCTGGAAATGACAACCCATGAGAATGATAAGAGACTGAGTCATTTCACTCAACTAAAATAGCATGAATAGCTTAAAAAGTTAGGCATAGCAGAAAGTATTAATGCATAAAGGTAAAGCTACTCTTTCTAAAACTAAAAAGAATGAACTCAATCCTATGAAAGGTTGATTCTGACAAGGACAGAAAAACAAAGGTGGACAGTCAAACACAAGCTTGCCAAAAGGCTTTATCAGTTATACCAACAGGTCTACCTCCCTTAGCAACATGGAGGGGAGGATATTTGTCCTGCCTCTGGCTGCAAATACCTACCATCTCTACTGGAATAACTTCACAAGCTTTGTCTCCAGTTTTCTGACTTAAAATTGCTGGTAACTGTTCCAAGTGTGAGCAACAACTTCTTGAACATATTGTTCCATACTGAAAATACTGAAAGCAAAGTATGTGCATACAGTAATTTCAGCCTTAATCTTCATAAAACTGCTCTGGATGATATAACTGTCCTCCAACTCCATCTAGTTTCTGGATATACTCAGGACTCAATGAGGTATTGAAAAGGGCACAAGAAAAACAACTTGCATTTGGACAACACGTAAGGTTCAGCCTGCAGAACCACTAGCCTATTGTCAGATTTCCTGCACGATTGAAAACTCTAATGCAGCAGCCTTCAGAAGGGGTAAAATAACATGTGGGATCAGCCAAAGGATTTATGTAAGGCCTACTCACTGCACCATTCTAGTGGACATATTAGAAGGGACCAGACAAGGAAGAGGACACATTAAATGAATGGATAGGTAATTCTCTGTTGCTAAGCACAGAAGCAGCTGAGAAGTAATTTGCTACTGGTGGAGCATTAAATGCATGGTTATTTAGAAATCTACACAGTTTCAGGCACAGCAACAACTGCTGCATGAAAGCTATTTCATTCCCTGTCTTGCTACTGCATATACTGAACTAGTAGCAGACATTCAAAGTGAATTCAAGACTGCAAACTTAGTCTACACTGAATCTGCACTGAGTCTGTTCTACAATGCAAGGAAAGTACAGGGTCTCCTGAGATTACAACCAAATTGTGTAGGTTAATGCTTTGTACAAGACTTACATTGTAAACTACCCATTGCCCACTACCCTCACCTGAACTGCTATTAATTTCCCCTATTATCATATGAATTTGAAAGTATCTTGAAAGAGTTTTCTGAAGCCTATCAAAGCTGAAACAAAGTGAGGGTATCTAAATTTACTGGATGTGATTTGTTTAGACTCCAGGGCTTATGCCTGAGGAACCTTTAAGGAATGAATTACACTAACAAGGCAAAAGGCTAAATGATGTTAAAGCTCAAGAACTGTGTTCCAATCCATAGTCCAGTAAGCAAGTTTGCCTTCCTGAACTGTAATGAAAATTTAATTCAATCAATCCTTAAATGCCTTCAGATTTGGTCCTTTAATGTTTCTGTGGCATTACCCCGAAGCTGTAAAGCACAATACAACGCTGCTTTTTACTCAGTCAGTTGTTCACTAAGGGTTAAGGAGTGTTGTAAGGCTGAGATCATTGGGCAGTGCATTCAGTGCATTTCCTCTGCACATGCAAAGGATCAGCATTTCCATCTCCAAGAGACTAGCAGCTGATCTTAAGGATAGTCTCTGAAAAACACATCAGCATTATATCAGCTGGATCCCCAAGGTAGAACAACATGAGTCAGCAGCACGTGTCCTGTAGCAACGAAGGCATATGGGGCTGTATTAGCAGAGAAGTACAGCCAATGGGCTGAGGGAGGCAATTATTCCCTGCTACTCAGTGGTAATAAGGTGGAATCTGGAATACCGAGTTCAGTTTTCTTAGCCACCTCCTCCTCCCAGTATAAGAGAGATGCTGCAAAGACTGTTCCTGGGCTTAGGCCTATGAAAGACAAGGAGAAGCTAAGAGCACCAGAGCAGTCAGGGGTCACCTACTAGCTGGATACCACTACCTGAAGGATGCTTGTTGAGAGCCTTAAATCAAACTCTTCCTGGAGGCATGCTGCAAAAGTACAAGTGTTTGGTCAATGCTCTCCTACACAAGGCATGACTCCTGGGGTGTCCTGGGCAGCACCAGGAGTTGGACTCTATGATCATGACAGGTCCCTTCCAACTCACCATATTCTCTGATTCTGTGATGGGCATGCACTGCACCACTGGAAATTCTGTCTGTATATAAAGATAAAATAATGGTATCATGACAATGAGAGTGGTGTAGCACTGGCATACATTGCCCTGAGAGGCTGCAAAATTCTTAATCCTGTAGATCAGTAGTCTCCAAAGAGGGGTAAACACACCCCAGCATAAGTCAAACTCCTGGCATGTGAGAAGAAAGTATTTTTTGTTACTGAAAAAAGCCCCCTTTTAAATACCGCTTTTCATCTCTACCTTATCATTTCTTTTTAAAATTTTTGCATATGCTTTATAGTATACATATATTAACAGAGTAGCATATGCATATAATTTAAAAGATTACATATACTGGAGGTGCACACTCAAAACATCTTTACTTATGGGGTACATGACCAAAAAATTTGGAGACCAGTGCTGTAGAAAATCAAAACCTGACCATGCAAGGTCCTAACAAAGGGCTGAAGAAGGCAATCTCCAAAGGCCCTGTCAAGCAGAATTCTCCTATTAATTCCAGAATATTTTTCAAACAAAATACAACACATAATGCCAAAGTTAAATGGTTTACAGTACATCAGAACCCAGAGAGGGGACCATAGCTTGCCTCCAAGCTCTTAAAAGCTGTCAGATTCTCAATTCAAATTTCAAAGCAACAATGACAATCAAAACTCAAACTTGGACACTTAAGACTCAAACTTTGGAAGACATACCCATAACTCTGTCCATAACAGAACTGCCTTATAATTTGGCCTTTCTCCTAAGAAGAAGAGGAAGGCTGCATTAGAGAATAGATACAGATTAAAAAGTTACACTTCTGCATTAAACATCCTACACAAACAGGCTTTCCAGTTCAGCTGGGATGTAGGCACTACTATGGTAAATGTAGTGATAGCTAATAAAAGTGCTGTGTACAAGAAAAACATATAGACCACTCCTTTTCTAGAGATTCACTGCTTCTGGTTATTGAGTTTGATACAAAATATAATTAATTGATTTTCCCACAACTAGAGGACTAATAAGGCCACACTCACAGTGGTATCGCTGGTGCCTACTGAAGGAGAAACTTGCATTGCTGGTTTTTTCCTCGGTTTTTATGATTTACGGAGTACTGAGTCTCTACCTACCTACTTATCATCACAGTGCTTACAGCAACTTAATACTCTTTCATATCCTAATTCTGTCAAATCTAGTGAACAACAGACACAAACTTTTATTGTTCCAGAGAGCTGTTCACATGAGCCTTGATTCTATACAACACAAGGACAGAAGTTTAAGCAGGGACAAGACAAAAGCATTTAACACAGAAGGGTGCAGTGTAAGAAACTGGCTCAATGAAATCAATACTAAATGTTTGCAGACTGCATATTGCTTTTACACAAGAAGTAACAAACCCAGGGCTTTTCTATGATTTCTTTGTCAGTACTGCAGAGTTTCATACATGCTTCAACCAGTATCATATTACAGCTGCCAATTCAAGGTTGCCATAAGGTGTGTTTTCCCAGTAGGTTCAGCACAGCAGAGCAGGTGTGCATTCCTTATTCACCTGGGTCTTCACGCAGCTACACTTCCCCAGGAACCACAGGCAAGGCTCATCCTCCAGTCCAGATAACTTCCAGTAAAAAAGAAAAGCTTCTCTGAACAGGAGACAACACTTCTTAGGTTTTGCCAAAGCCCAAGAAATGAATTTACAGAACCTAAAAGACCATAAAACCATCACCCAATCCTAATGCATGAAATGCTTTGATTTTGTTTTCTCCAACATGAAGACAGCAGATGCACTTGAAAAACAAACATCTTTCAAATGGCTGAAGCAAAAAAGCCCAATTTTATATAGATCAGAGCCTCACATCTGACTCTTCTTTTCAAGAAGATGCAAGCTACTATTTAAACTTTTCCTGTGACTGAGACATTTATAAGTAAATACACACCATGTCTGTTCTTTAGTGACTACTGTGAAATAAATTTATTCTTTATTATTTTCTACAGTCCTTAAAATGTCTGAAGTTGTCGGGCAGGAGATACTCGTAAAAATTACTAATCCCCCCTAATCTATCAAATCAACCATCCAGTTCAGAACTTATGAGACAAGAGTGGACAAATAGAAGTGCCCAAGATGTACAAATATGCTAAAATGAGGAAGATTTTAGAATATTCCTATGCAGCCCTAGAGTGAAGAGGAAAGAACAAAGAATATACAACAGATGTTAGTAGTATCACTTAATGCACTACTGGAAAAAGCTCAGATAGAGTGATGCAGCTGGTGTAGAAATGTATTAGAATATAATTACCCAGAGATCCATAAGGTTGTAGCTGAGCTATTAAAGTTATGAAGCATGCTGAAGAGTTTTGTGTTTAAGAATCAGAACTGAGCAGAAGGATTTTAATTTCTCCCCCTCCCTGCACATTTACCACATTTTCCAGTCAAAGAGTTTCAGATGTGGCAATTACAGTATACCAGCTTTTCTTTTTCAGTTCTGAACTAATTATTTCAATTAATATGCAATTTATTGAAAATATACACTTTGTTCCTGATGAAGTATTTTTCCTGTTTTAGAAATGTTTTCCTGGGACACTTGATAAAATATTTTCCAATGGAACAGAGAAGGGTTATTTTTTGTTACAAGAAAGGTGTTCTGTGGAGTATTTCTCTTTCACTAATTTGTCAATCTCCTTTTAAGTACAGTGAAAATGAAATGACTATTCCCTTCAGTGCTGGTCATAATACTAAAGTCACAGGCAATACAGGAAAACTATAAAAATAGTATCGTTTCATGAAGTAAATCAACAAAGTCAAAGTCTGACAGTCACTTAAGAGTGAAGATACACTAAAGGTTTCAATAAGCACTGGAAGTTCCTATCAAAAAAAAAAACAATCTACAACATCTACCATGAATATGGAAATACTTCAAGTGTTGTCACAGACACTCAACATAATTCTCAAAGTCTGAGAAACACAAAACATAACTCTGTTCATACTATGTTACGACCAGAAGGTGAGGATTAAAAGGTGTAAAATTAATGCAGTACTCTTATGAAGGAAACACTGACTGCTGAGCAAATGCAAGTTGCACGTCAACAGCCAAACAGTTACCGGATCTAACTCACGCCCAATTGTCACCACCTGATCTACTCAGAGCGAGAATGGCCAAGCCCCACAACAGCAAACATTAGCATTGCAGGAGTTTAGTGTGCTGTAGTAAATTAATACTTATTTCAGGTTACCTTCATACTCCAGACTATAAACCGCAATGATTTAGGAGCAGTTTCAAATGTAGTTCATGCATTCATGCCGTGGGTACTATAACCTATACGAGAATGCATAGTAGATAATTGGAAATACCCCAGCTGTTCAAGTTTAATGCATTTGTATTTATGAGCCAGCAGTTTTTGAATCTGAGCCAAAGAGGCTAAGTTCTTAATAGTAGCTGATGTGGGAAACTAAACTTTTGAAGGTGAAGACTACATAGAGGAAAGACTAGACAGTAATAAACCAGTCATCCGTAAAGGCACAATATGTTCATGGACACTTACTACCTCAGCTTGCCCAGCATAAGTGCTGAACGCTTGACTGTACACAGCAAGACCAGTGCAACGGAGACTACTTCAAAACACCACATTCTGGTTTTAAATGTTGGTATTATTATATTATTAAAAAAACATCCACAGTCCTTATCTGGATGAAGTACATATAACTTGAAGCTGTTGCCTATGAACAATTCAGTATTTCCCACACATTTGCCCCTCCCTCTTATACCTTCAAAGAAGTCTAAACTGGTTCTGTAGCTTTTAGTAAGTGGTAAGTGCAAACCTAACACAAATTGGAATTAATCTGTTAATTTTATTTGGAACTAACTTGATACTGTGCATTTTACAATCAATGAGGAAACTGTCAGCAGCTGGGTGCAAACCTATACCTAGTCTTTAGCAGGTACATTAATCCAATGCACTGACACACACAGGGTGCAATACTGTGACCTCTTTTGTCTTGGACAACAACTTCCATTTAGATACTCATGGGAATCATCCTCAAAAAGAAATGAGGAGAATGAACTGCATAGTGTATTTTTTGCCCCACTTGTAGAAGATCTGCAAAGCAATTCTTTATTTATGCTACACTGATCTAAACTATGTTTTGTTTTACACTCTTGTAACTCCCAAGAATTTCCTTAAACCCTCCTAGTTTTACTCTTGTACCAGCTAAATTATATTCTTCTAAGCTTCTGCCAGGACTGGATTTCCTTCAGTTTGTTTTCTGAAAATCACATGGCTTCAAAACCAACTTGGCCTTTCCCACTTAACTGTTACTCTTGCCTTCATTTCTGTTTAATAATGTGCTTAGTTTTTGAGAAAACAAGGAAATTCAATGCCAAGAATCAAGCTACTTCCTCATTTGTTATTGACTCTCTTTTCTCAAAGGCTATGAGCAGCAAGGACAAATTTCCAAAACAATTTTTCATACGATACCTTTAGGGCAAACTAAAAACATGGATATATTTTTATTAATGCCTGCAACTGGTCGGTGAGATAAATTTATTGCAGAGACAGCTGCTGGTGTTGGAGCTACAAAGGGTGCATGACTCAAGCAGAATGAGCAGCTTTTAAGAACTCTTATGAACCAGCTTTTTCCTGCCCATTCTGAAAAATGAAAATTGTGCTATCCAAATGTAAGGTGACGTAGGATCAATGAGGCTACAAGTCTAAGACTTTAAAATTTCTCTCCCCTGATTCTTTTGGAAAAGCTGTAGATCTCTGCTTCCATAAGGAACAGGACAACAGAACAGAATATGACAAATCAAGACAGACATATGAAAACTACTTCCCAAGAGTAAAAATTCACCAAAAAAGAAGGTCTTTTGAGGCCTAACAAACATTTGAAGGGCATTCTATTATCAAGAATTTAAACTGCTGTAATGCAGTTCTGCTAAATCATTCTAGCAGATCCCACTTGCACCACTGCAAGCAACTGGTCAACAAAGTGAATTAAACTGTAAGACAGATGCAATTTAAAATTAGTCATATAAGAATTGGTCAGTTTTAACACAGAAGTTTCCTTATCAATTTCACTTTTGCAAATAAACAAACGAATGCTAAGTGTAGGAATAAACAGAGAGGAAGTGCTTCAAGAGGAACTGCTTCTGCCAGTGTCAATGCATCACATTCATGAAGTTACAGACCATGATAGTAAAAAAGGCCAAGAAGCACCCTGCTAGGTGCTTCACTTTCCTAATATTAAGCTCAGCCACGATGGTACCGAAGCAGTTACTTGTACCCCATAAAAAAAAATTTTAAAAAGCAGAACAGTCAATCAGCATCTCAACCTGAAGGCAACTCTTGAAGTCTGAATGAGCTCCTCAGGCAAGAGTTCTCCAACGGAGGAGTGTGTGCCACTGAAGGGGAAGACCAGCAAAATGAGAGTTGGTTTCTCACATGATATTAGCACTCCCTTCTTCTCCCAAGTTCCACACCATCCTCCCAGAAAAATTTTAGTTAATCAAAACACCATGGGACCAACTAGTTTGATTGCCCAATCAAGCCAAGAGGACAAAGCTGCTCTCAGCTTCCTCTTTTACATATGAAGTTGCAACGCTGAATAGCTATCAATTTGTTAACAACAATACAGTCACAAAGTCAGAAACTGACTTGTTTTGAGCTGTATTGCCATGATGTACATACCTAAATGTACTGGGGTACCTTTAAGATCTATTGCTTGATTAATGGTAACTTATCCTCACCACTGAAATGCCACCACTGAGTGGAATGTGCATATATACTAATATTCTTAAATGGGGGCAGTCAAATTATTAGCAAGCCTAAACAAATTAAAACAATATACATTTCAGCTGCATCTAAGACTAATCATTGCCAACAGTCACTACTCACTTCCACAGCTTCTTTTAGTCCTAACTTCTTAGAACTTCACTTCAACAGCTTCAATCTACTTCCATACTAGACTAAATGGGTAAATACTTGTTTTACAGTGTCATCTTCCCCATTTACATTTTTAATAGACTCTACAAGATTTGCAGAGGCGTGGTAACTCTTGTGTTTTATGACATTTATTTTTACTGTAGAAAGTCTCCTAACAGCCTATCAATCTGTATTTTGAAATACTAATAAATAGTTACAGTCATGGCTCTCTCTCATTGCCAAGACATTGCAGGTCACCAAAGTTTGTGCTGAACCTTCTTATCCATTCAATTTTTGCTTACAAATAAGTTTCCAGCAACATGCACACTTTTTTCAGATCATTACTACTTGATTTGCTATCCCTACCTAAAATGTGTTCCTCTGCCACAGAGTAAAATTAGTCCACTTGCTATTCTGTTGTCTCCAGTTCCTTCTGTGAAGTCATCTAGTAGATACAGTTCTTCCAGTTAAAAGGACAACAAACTATGAAAAGCAAAACCCTGAAGTTTAAAAACTGGAAGATAGAAAAGAAGGATTTATTTTATAATCAAAGGAGTAAGCTATGATATGGAGTATACTATGTTAGCACGGAGAAGTGAGACAATAGCTGGGCAGCAGCCCATGCTTGTAGGATCCTGTATACCACAGACATTGGGTCTATACACTGGGGAAACTCAATCCCACTTACAAGGGAGTATTTACACTTGTGAACTATAGAGTTTTTTCACTTTTTACTGCCGGTAACAGTAAAGCTCTAGGTTTGCTAAGTTCATTTTCACTTCACGCTATTCTAAATCAAAAGCAAATAAGAGCTGAGCTTCACAGATTTAAATTCAACCAAGGTACAAAAAACCCAAAGCAAATTCAAAAAGAACTGTTATGCAGAAGGTAAAGTTAACATTCGTGCCCTGCATATCCTTTTCACTCCCAGTTATAGAATAAAGTTACTATCTATCCATATCTGTCACAGTATAAATCCTTTTGGACCTTGTTGAAGGCATTCACTACATCTTAGAAAGTGCTGTGCTCCTCTTATTAATGGCTAATAAAAATCACCTCTTCTGGTCAAACTGGGATTGCAAACTTGTAGATAATTTCATTTTTGACAACTTGTTATGCCCCAAGTAACTCAACATATAATAAGGCACAATATTTTCCACTGTTTATAAATGCAGAATTCTGCAGCATATCTTTTCATCTGTCTTAAATGCTTTGGAACAACTCTGGCAGCAAAGCTGGGGAGAGGTACAGTATAGGCATATTCAGTGCTCCTCTTTAACTTCTGCAAACTGCTGCTGTGATGGTGTTTGACACCCAAGGTACTAAACTGAAAGAGAGGGTACCAGTGTTAACATAAGTGATGTTTTGACTGCAGCAGAACAGCATGAGCAGAAGGTCCACACATCCTGAAAAAGTAAAAACTTAGAGGGAGACAAAAATATAAACTCTGTTAAGCAAACTGGTAGATACACTGGTAGGTCTGGTGAGACTGAGGCCAACAAATGTGCTTACCTAGACATAAACAGTGAAAGCTTACTTGGAGCCACGAACAAAGAGGGCTAAGCATGTCCAGTCTAACTCAGTTTGAAATGTGCTGTGAAGTCATCACTAATGAGCATGGTGCTAAAGTTTTAATAAAGTATTTAGATAATAAAAGGATACTCAATTCCTGAGGTACTGCAATGCTGACTATAAAAGCCTTCTAAACCAATATATCCAAGAAGAGTAATAACACAGTCCTCTACACAACTGTGCCATCAAAGTGAAGACCAACAGTTTCTGCAGCATGTGTTGTAACCAAAACAGGTTATCAATACAATCAAGAAAAGGTGCATAACCTAACAAGTGAGTACATCAAGAGTCCACCATGAAAGGAACAGCTAAAAATTCTATTTAATTATTGACAAAAGAGCATAGCAAATTCTATTTTAATTTACGTTTCAATAAAGTAATCTATGACAGGTTAGCAAAAAGTCTGCAGATTTTCAGTGGTTACAGGCTCAAGAGTGTGACAGCAGCTGGAATGGGACCAAATTTCTGGGCGGGCAAACAAAATGACTTCGAAAATATTTGTTCCCATTAATTTACATTCGGTTTCAGATGGAACAATTAAAGATGACAACCTACAAGAAACATGTAATAGTATTAAGTGCTACAGACATATCCTAAACATCCTGCTACCTCGTCAGCCCTACAAAATACAGACCTCAGAATGACAATCCAAAATACTACTGGACATAAACACAACCATTAAACTTCATGAATAGACAAGATTAAGAAAAAGGCTGATAGTGTTTTTCTATTGACATCAAGTGAACATCAGCATTAAGGAAGCTCAAAGTTTACTGTATACGGCAAAGAACAAGCAAAAAACCAGTCATTTCGGACTCTATGATCATGACAGGATCAGCTCAAGAAACATAGGCCCCATGAGCAAAATAAACATTGTTCATGTTTGCTGAACAGAAAAAGCAGCAGTGTACTCACTCCAAACTAGTATCGCTTTCCTGAGATACAGACAGTATCTTTTAGTTAAGGTAAAGACTTGACAGTCCAAGTCAAATCCATTTTTACTGAGATCTGGTCCTACAGGAAAAACAACGGCTCTCAATTCAACTCATGCACTCTAAATTGCAGTGAAGTCGAATTTCACTACAAATTGCACGGGAATTTCCCCAAGCCAACAGTCTTAAAGAAATCAACAATAAAATACAGAAGTGTTATTGACACCTATAACAGAGAGAATCCAATTCATATTCTAGATAACAGAAATGCACTGATGGAACATGACATTATCTGCAGACATTTTGGCAGAGATTGAACTAGAAACCCCACAACTAGAAACCCCAATTAGATGCTGGAGGTCAAAAAAAGATATAAAGTTGCTAGAGGAAGTAAGAATTCCTGAGGTTTCAGAAGGCACTGACAAGGAACATCAATGGATGCAGACAACACTGTCTAGGAAGTAGGCCTGCATCCTCACAAAAACTGTCTTCTCTAGTATCTGTCTGTCTGGGAATGAACAAGACTGCATGTTTGTCAGATCCACCCAAAAAGGAGGACAGGGCTGGGTTACAGGATTTGTCACTGACAGAGGCATCAACAGACAATCAGAACTCCAGTGCTTAATGCCTTCCCAGCATGCAATATTTCTAGAGACCAACATGTGTACAATAGCACACACTATTTCAGAAGTGACCTGCCAGCAGGGTAAATTGTGGCATCATCTAGAAGCATTTAGATGTTAAAACTGTTTATGAGAAAGTACTGACAAGGATGAAAAATTGAACCTCCCCTAAAGTCAGGCTTTAAGAGTTTTTCTTAAGTCCTAAGACAGAACACTGCAGAAACATGTTCAGTTAAGCAGTTAAAGCTGCAAGAACAATTATAAAGGATCTCTTTGAGATCTTGAGCCAAAATGATCATCAGAAGAACACTGAGTTAGCCAATGGAGGTCCAAATTCAAGTAAAATTAAATGGCCACAAGACAAAGATTAATAAAGAAAAGCATCCCAAGATCCACGAGACTCACAGCCCAAAGCAAATGAGTTATTAGTCCAAATCATAATTCAAGTTTCTGAAGCTCCATTACATCATTGCCTATAAAAATCTAAAGCTTTTGAGTTTTAAGTTCATAAACTAGTAGAAACTCCAACTTGAAAAAGGCAGAAATGCCATTAATGGATTGAAATCAGGTAACTTTAGTGCTGGGTGTAATGACCTGAGCCTCATGTAACTCATACACCTACAGCTTGTCATACAGCAAAAAGCCTCAGAAGAGCTCCATTTGCCCTGAAAAAAACCCTGAGACACTAATCTAATTGTTTTAATATTATCATCTACAGTAGTCAGCCTGTGACTCTGCTCAAAGCAGATTGCTCACCTCCTGACCAAGTGACCTAAGAAACACATCACTGAGTCCTGGCCCTTCTGAGGACAAGGATCTGTGTCTCTCTTAACCAGGGCTTCATCTGCCAAAAATCAGTGTCCAGTGCCCCAATGGAATTGATACAGCACATCAATTTTCTCCCCCAAAGTCACCAGAAAAATCATTCTGGTGTAGTTTGCCAAAACAACTCTCAGATTCAATACATGTGTGTTAAGATGACTTGTGTACAGAGAGTGAATCTAGACTAGATGCTGTGTTTTCAAACTTGACCAGCACTCTTCCTGCTCCCTCATGCTTAGTAGAAACACTGGCTGTCAAGAACTCTATCCAATTTGCCAACACTGAGTGCTAGAGATACTCAGCTACTTCAGACTTTCACATGTGTGTACATCTTTCTCCCTACCTGACAGCTTGATACTTCCCCATTAATCATGTGATTAAATTTCATAATTCTTTGAGATCATTTCCTTAAAAAATAAAAAAGAGGTAGAAAAAATGTAACTGATCATCCTCTCTGAATTTTAAGGACCACTGATTTGCTATTATACTGATATACTGTTTCACAACACAGAAAATAAACACATCTATGGATGCAGATTCACATCAGTCCAGTTTCTACGCTGTGTAAAGCATAAAGTTTCCCATTGCCATAACAACAAAATAGCTTCTTTTAAGCAGAAAGCTTAGCAGGACTGGGTCTTACAGCTTCTAAGACAGAAGCTGCCAAGTACTCAGCAGCAAAAAATTTAGAGATTTTAAGTCTCCTTGAAAATTTAAGGCATTTCTAATCAGGTATGTATTTGATCAAATGGAGACTTAACTTCTAAAAACAAAGAACATTTCACAGAAATTACTTCATAATGCGAAATGTTCTGGAGTAACACTTGACACCCAAGGTGGTTAATAAATTGCCTTTGACAGGGTTAAACAAATGACTAACACGTCTTGAGGTGCCATTTATAACATCTGCTCCTACCAAATATATTTTCCCTTGTTTCTACTGCTTATTTTCTTTACTTCGCACAATAAAAATCAGCTGAAAAGTTTCATTTTTGCTTTTAGTTGGTTTCGCTTTCTAAGTTGCCTGTAAGCAACGAAAAGTTTGTTTAGGTTGGGCGATACTCAGGGAGGGGGGAACAGGGAGTAAATCTGGCTGAAAGAATAATGCCTCTGCTACCAGTCCGCAAGATGATTACCGTGTTTTCGGGAAGATTATTTTACCTACATAGAGAAGCTCAATCCCTTTAGCTGGGCGTTAGGAGGGAACATTTACGGCTTAGGCGGAGAGCAACAACGACAATAATAACAACAACAACGAGAAAGAGGTGTCGAGCACCACCACTGCCTTCTCCTCCCCGCCTGTCACAGCCGGCTCAGCTGTTCTGGTCGCGCTCCGCATCTGCTTCTTTCTCCGGCTCAACCACCGCCTCCTCCCGCGGCCGCCGCGCCGCAGCCCGGCGCTGACAGCGGGCGGATCCCCGCGCCCCGGCCGGCAGAGGCACCTCCGAGCGACGGAGGGGAGGGAGACACAAAGTTTCTTTCGCGGGGCTCCGTCGGAGGCGCCGGCTCCCGGTCCTCCCCGGCGGGGAGCGCCGCTCCTCAGGCACCGGGGGCAGGTAGCGGCGCTGCCCCGGTCCCCTCGCACCCCTCTCGCCGCCCCGCGGAGGGGAAGGCGGCGGTTCGCCATCAGCGCCTACTCACCGCCATGGCCCCGCGGCTCTCCCGGCTAACGGTCCGCGCTCCGCCACCAGCGGGCAGCGGCGCCGGGGCGGGGAGCGTCGGGGGTGTTCCCGATGGCGCAGCTCGGGCAGGGGCGGCGCTTCCCCCACCCCTTTGCCCGCCCACTCGAAGTACCTGCNCGGGGATTCTGCAGGACGGGGGCGTGTTCTGTGGGGGCGTGGTCGGCACGGAGGGGGCGGGGCCTGCCGGGGCGGGAAGGGGTCAGTGGGGTCAGTGGGGTCGGGGCTCGGTCGCACCGGGGCCTTGACCTTAGCCCTGTACTGGGGTCTGCGGTTAGGGCTGAGCTTGAGTAAGCCCTGCTTAGAAATAACAGAAACATCTCTATCAGCCCTGCGTTCAGCGCAAACCCAAAACATAGCCCCATACCAGCCACTGTGAAGAAATTTAACTCTACTCCAGCAACACCCAGCACATATTCCACTCTTTATTCCCTACTATTTACTCTATGCCCAGGCCCCATGTTATTCAATACAACTTCACTAACCACCACCTTTCTTCCCATAATTTGATATAATACACAGATGTTATTCTGTTAGTCAATGGAACACCCTTGCAAAATGTCCATAAAATGTCCTTTGAGTTCATGTAGTCCGTGACTTTGGGTTCCATCAGTTATGGTAGTCATTTGGGACAGGAGAGACGTGTTGTGGAAATACTGGGCACCAAAGCCACCTCACTGATGCATTTGCACTGCTTCTTGTAAGGCTTCTCCTCCACTGTTTTGGGTGGTTTCTGCAGTAGTAATTCCTGTGCCATGCAACTCAAATCATGGGTGTGGGCTTGCCCAGGCTGGGCTCTTGCTGGGTAGAATGACAGGTAGGAAGGGCTGCCTCTTTCCTATAGAGCCATTATCACAGTGAAAGTCAAAGGATGGAGGCTGAGCAGAGCAGGACTGTGGGCGCCTGAGGTGTCCCCTGCCTGCTGCCCAAGCACGTAGTGCCCAACATCTGAGAGGAGAGGAGAAGAAATGTGTTTTTCCAGGCACTTGTGCAGGGAGGAACTATCTTCCCTCAACACCTGCAATGTTCAGCTGGTGTCCTGAATGCTAATTTGTGATTATCCTTTGCTTAATGTTTGTCCTTTCAGCCATTATGGATCAAAATTATTTTACTACAGTGTTTGGCTTAATGTCCTTCTGCAGCAGTGGACCAAACAGAATGAGATGTTTTATAAAGTGGTTCTGTTAATTTGCCTTAAAACTCTCAGTTATTAACTTACTAAGTTCCTATTTCTCTTGCATTTCAGCAGTGTTCATATAATTTTTACAGCTTCACAGCAGGCAGCAGGTAGCTCCTATCAACAAAGGATGCACCAACCAGTGTTTGGTCATCTCCTGGTTTCTCACTATAGGCCCCCCTTCCCAAATGCAGAATTTTACTGGTGAATAGCATACTAGACTATGGTATCTCGGATCTCAAAAACTAGAGAGAGTTGGGGCTGATCAATATTTGGATGAGCTACCTCGTTAGATACTGCAGAAAATGCTGCTGGTGATTCATTCAGTGGCATTCTTCTGTCTATGAGTCAGGGCTGAACAAATGCCACTGCACAGCATTAGTGGGTCGTACCATTCAGGGGCATAAATTGGAGATTTTTGCCAGTTGCAGCTGTTGGGAGATCAGTGATTTTCCTACCTCATTTCAGTTTCAGTACGGCTTTCCGGAACTGGCCAGCAGTTGCGGTGGAATATAGCAAAGGGTTTCCACAGTTCCTTTTGTCAGGCACCACTCACTGGTGGCAGTGGGGCCAAGAACAACAGTGGCAGCAGTGGCCACGGGCACCACTGTAGGCAGTCACAGATCCTGGCTCTGTGTCAGACTGTACAGTTCTGAACTGATGATGCAGTGCCGATTGTACATGCCCCACTCCTGAGAGCCCTGGGAGGGATGGTCTTTCACTTCTCCTCCTGGCTTCCCAGGGCTGCTTCCCCTGCACTTCCCTTGCAGGTGAAATCAAAGAATCTGTGCAGTGTTTTGGGTGTATGGGTGCAGATATAGAGCTGGGACAGGGGATAGATGAGACTGTTTAGGGCTCTTCTTCCCATCCAAATGCTGATCCTGGTGGTGTGTAAGTTTGCAGTGCATGATGCAGTCCTTCACCTGTTTCCTTCCTTTTTAGCTCATAGGTGTATAAATGAGTGTATATGAAATTCCATTTTCTGCTGGAAACCCAGGTAAAGTCACCTAGAAATCATCATGAATATTATTAAAAGTGGGTGGAAGGCATTGGGGAACTAATACAAGGACCTCTGTGTCTCTCTTTAGGGGCTTGTGAGTAAATGGATTTTTCTAAACCAAAACTAAACTGGATTGGAATGATTTACAAATCTAAGTTGCCTATATGATTCTCAGGTACTTCTAGACGATTGACCAAATATTCTTGCTTTCATCCACTGCAGAACTTCCCAAAAAGATTCATTCAAGACAGAATTTCTTTACAGTAATGTACCAGATATACATCCAAGTGCTCATGATGAACATTTATGAAATTGATATTGTAGCTAAATCCGGCAGAGGAGAGGTGAGCAGACAAATACAAAAATGTATTGCGGAGTACCCCCTTAAGATACAGTCATGACTGTATAGCAATGCCCCCCCTTCTTTGGCTCTCATTTTTTCGGTCAAACCAAGTTACTGTCTCCAGACAACTGTGAAGAACTGGTGTTACAACAGTCATTATTTCAGGTTTGCATTGAGTTGTATTTATCCAGGAAAATATGTAGCAATCTGGCACTGGGACCAGAAATGAGCAACTCATGCTAGTTTTAAAACCTACATCACTTGATCCAATCCTCCAATTCTCTCCATCCTTACAAGAAGCCCCATCCCTGGAAACATTTAAGGCTAGGTTGGATGGAGCTCTAATAAGCCGGATTTAGTTGAAGATGTCCCTTCTCATTGCAGGGGACTGGACTAGAACTTAAAAGATCCCTTCGGAACCAAACTATTGTATGAAGCATTCAATAGTTAGATGGGGAAAACCTCAACTTCTAAAGTTAAAATAATGTGGCTTAAGTTGGAGAGTTCAGCAAGTTTCTCACACACAACATGTGCCTCCATAGTGAATGACCCATTTTCACACTGCAGCTGAATTTGTAATCACCTGTAGCACCTCTGCCAGGAGGGAGAATGGTGACCTCTCTCAGTAGTGGCAGCTCTGTTGCTGTCACAGCTTCCTGAGCCTGTAAGGGCAGTGGTTGCCAAATGTAGACCAGTGGAACTTTACAGTGTCTATACAAACAGGTCTGTCACCTAAACTTCACTTGAAAACACTAGTGGGAACACTCACCATGGTCTCACAGGCCACAAGGACAGCAGTTTGGATGGACTGTGGACTACAAAAGCCATGAGTTCAGTAGCACAGCTGCCTTCTACCAGACAAGTAGTGTCAGTGTAATACACAACAATTACAGAAATACAGCCAGTGCTTATTTTGTAAAACAAGTAACCAATGTATGAATATAACTCCATTAAAGTAAACTTGCTATAGATGATAGCAAGGTGAATGAGGTTTAATTTTGATGTGTTGGCAAAAAAATTGCAGAAAATTTTATTATCACAAAATTGAGTTACTGATTCCTGTGTCATCAGGCATACTGTGTCTTCACCTGAGCTGCATAACACTCTTTTATTTGTCCAGATTGCTTTCAAAGAGGCTGCCAATCAGTATAAACTATTTCCTGGTTTCTGATTTGTATGAAAGGTTTTGAACTGTAAAAATCCAACTTTAATATCAGAATGTTTTCTCAAAATAAAGGTTTGGTGACAGCAGTTTAATGCTAGGCATGATTCACGTCAATGGTAAAATATGTGTTTGTGGGGAAAAGGGAATCTGAGATTTAATTGGTATAATCAGCTGCATTTTTACACAATTTGGTGAATTAGTAGAACTCAAAACACACTGAGCAATGGCATAGAATAAAATGTTTATCATGTCTATAATTGTTTTTTGACACATTATAGAATAAGTATTGTATGATATATTTTACCATGCTTTTCTCAAAATGCTGGTGGACACAAATCCCCAACTCATTATCTTCTTTACCTGCTTTTCAAGATATGGATGATGAAGTAAATAATTCTATGACAGGATTGAACCAGCTGAAACTTTAGAATGATGGTACCAAAAAGAAAGGAAGGATTAAATGGATAAAAATACTAATTCCACCAGAGGCAACAAAATTCAACCATTCAACTCCGCATTACAGAAGTAACTCCAACACAGAATCAGGAATTTGAGGGAAATTGCAGTTTCTTAAATTCAGAGGCTAGCTGGAATCTGCCATTTCCCTCCTACTGATTAATTTCATTTTCTAGAAGATATTCCCTTGATTTCAATGGGATTACTTTTAGAACTGGTGTTGAATAACGAGAACAGGTGTGGAGATGTGCACTTAAGACATTCAAGAACTAAACCAAACCATACTCTTCAAGAAAAATTAATGAGTCAAAAATTTTTAATCTTGGTGCCATGATTTAGACTTCAAAAACATTCACTGGAGCACATACGACAGAGCAACCCAATTGTGTGTCGTTTGTTTATCTGATATGTTCATTTGCCAACAGGAAAAGCAAAATACATACACACAAAGATGAAATACATTGTTTAGAATTCAAATTAATTTATTTTACTTTATTAAAAGGGAAAAAATATAGGGTGCAAACTACTTGTTATAATATTACTTTTCAAACTCAAATCAAAAAACTAAAATGCGAACAGTGAAAAATGCCTTACAGTTACGTTTACCTTGGCATTCTTCCAACGGATCATTTTGTACCTTGCAAATCTTTATTTTTTGAAATCAGCCACTTAGTTGAACTGTGATTTTCCAATCATGAATTAAAGCTATGTTTTCATATTATTTTTTGCCTTGAAGTGATATTTTAAACAGTGGTTATAGACACCAACAAAGCAATATTTATTGTCCACATCGCTTTTAGAAAACACTGATGTTTGTTTTGGCTTTGTGAACAGAGGTATTTCTGAGCTGTCTTTAGTGGTCTTCTAGTTAACAGTTGGCTTGTGATAGATAAAGCTGAATAATCAGCCAGCCCTGGTTGTAATCAAATTGTTTACCAGAAGCATACTTGGAGCTTGTGCTTCTGCTTGCTGTTGGTTGGAAATAATTTTGTAGCCTTCCTTTTCAAACTGTGGGGAAAAGAGAGACATAAAAAGCTCCATCGTATGGAAACAGAAAGACTTAGAAAATTCAGGTGCGGAATTTAAGTGGATGGGTTACTGAACCGCATTTATTTAGGACCTTTTTCCTTTTTGAATATTAAGGAATATCTTACCCAGGTTTAGATTTTTCCAGGAGATTTGCTCTTGGGATAAATGGTAGCTTTCATCTGATGGAGCACTGAGAGTCAAATGTGAATTTCTTTCTTTTGGTGAAGAGCTGTATCTGGGAGAGTTTAGGAGGGACTGATTGTGCTTAGGACTTTTTGACCTAGTTGAGTAGAGAGGAAGTTACCTGTCCTATTTGAGCAGCTATGCCCCTATATTGAGGAGTTCTATGAAGCACAAAATTTCCATTATCTCATCCTGAAATGCTGGATTTGGGGGTTGTGCTGTGACTCTTTTTTTCCAGTTCTTTGAAATACCAGACTCATGTTGTGCTTGAAAACAAAGAAGTTGAAGAAAGTTTTCATCAACCTCTTCACATAAGGGTGTATTTCAAGCTTGTTCAATAAAAGACCTTCCAGTGCAAGTCCTTCTCTGGCAAGATAACAGCCTGAGTTCAGTGTGCTCAGGGAATACTAATTAGTCTCTTCATTCAGATTTTCCTGGTTTGGTTTTTCTGTTTGGTTGGTTTTTCACCAAGAAGTCTGAATATTTAGCATGTCGCCAACATTCTTTGTGGTTTTCCAGAAGAATTTAACTGCTTCTGGTGGCTTGAAGGTTCCTCTCATATTTATTTCGAGTATTTTTCTTCCAAAGGAAGGATCCAGATGATGTGAAAGCATAATCTGTGTGTTTAGACAAATGCTGTTCACACCTAAAAACTCCATGACAGTGGAAATCAAGTATACTTCACTAGCTTCAGAATAATGAAGCCATTGAAAAATCTTCAAACCAGGATGAGCACAAAGAACAGTCTTGTCTTCTGAAGTTCCGTGCAGTAAAAAGCTCAAGTCATGGTTGACGAGGTGTCTCAGAGATATTAGCAGTGTCCAGCAAGTGGCAACTGGTTCCTGTGACAGGAAATAACTAAGGCAGCTCAGTGCTACAAGCAGTAGAAACTGCCCGTATTGTTATTGGAATTGTACTTGCCTCCTTTTTAATCATCATGTGTTGTAAGTGAATTTGTTATAGCCCCCAGAAAAAAACATGTCCTTCTTTTATGTGGTCTATGTTCATTTGGTAAGAATGGTAATGGCTAATGTACACACAACGTCTCAGCAAACTGAAATATTTAGCTGGTCACTTGCACTGGCTGCAGAAAAGTTTGCAACATGGCAGGATGAAAAAGGGGAATAACCTTGCCGTGAAGGGCTATTAAAAAGAGACATCACCTCTGGCTTAGGAGACTTTGAGATACAAATTTCTAAAGGATGGGAAAACATTGGTAAGTATTTCTGTGCAGCTGCCCATTGCATTGCTTTTGGCGATTGCTGGAGGCAGGGCTGCAGCCGGGCTTTTACGAAGAACTGCTCTTTGATCTGATCTACTATGCCTTTTTCAGCTACATCTGCTTTTATATTTTTTTATGTGTAAAATGATTGTAACAAAATATAGGCTATCAAGAAATTAAATTACGTTGTGTACGTCTGCAAGGAAAAACTAGCCCTTGAAATAAAAGGCCCCAGCCAAGGTTTTGTCCATCTCTGTACATTGGTGTAGTTGGTGATGAACACTAGTGTATGTGAGGTATGAGCAGAAAATATAAGTACCTGCTATGGTCTTAGATTCTTGCCAGGAAAAATTGCTCAACGAAGTGAAATCCTTCTGTTTACCTCGAAGCATCTCTTTGGTTCTAGCTGATTTTGTTTTAAATCTGTAAACTATTTTATTCTGCTTTAATTTTCTCCCAAGCAGCCTATAATCTTTACATGCACTTCAAGCAGAGACAGTAGGTAGTTAAACCTTGTCTGTGTCTGATTTGGAAGGCTACTGCAGACACTTCTGTGCAAACTAAAAGACTCCACCGAGTCTGCACTGTAGAAATGAGCAGCTTCTGTTTATTTTTGCATGTTCTTACAAATAGACAACTGACAAGTGGTTCCTAATAAAGTATTAAGAATATTAAACAAAAAGGAATATAAACAAACAGACTGAGCTTCTGTTTGATACTTTTTCACTTCAGTGTTCTTTGAATCCAAGCAATGGATATGTTCAGTGATGGTAACTCAAGCAGATTTCTTGTATGCTAACTTTCCAAATGAGAGCAGCCCTAGAATTCTTGGACCTGTCTTCGGAAACAAGGGGTCACACAGCCTGAAATTTTGCTGGTGGTGTAAAAAAGAGCAAACTATATTTCTTCTTCATTGTCTTTGATCTTGTAGGAATCACTCCTCATTTTTTCCAGGGTAGATGAGCACCACTCCAAAGGCCCTGGCAAGTCAGAAGAGTCCAGGGATACAATCTACATAGCGTGACCCTGTTGCCTCAGAGGACAACCCTTAAGCTCTGTGTTATGCTGGGGAGTACCACCACTGTCTCATCTTGTATTGTGCAAAAAATACCTGTCTGTGTTTGCAGATCAAATTCTCCCTTAGAAAGATGAAACCCAGGACAAAGAGGAGCTCTCTCTGTGGGCAAAGCTGTGATTTGAAACTTTTGTCTGAGAAAGAAGTCTCAAGTCCACAAGCAACAGCAGCCGTCTTGTACATATTTTCTCCATGAGTATTTTCTTTCTATGGTAAGTACTTCAGTATTGTCACCATTTATTAAAACATAGACAAAGGAATTTCAAAAATATAGGAGCTTCATTATTATTATAATGTCTCTTAATTAATTCTCACCCTCTCCTTCATCTTTCATCAACTTTTAAATTTAGGTTTAAGTCTGTTCTTCGTAGTAGTAACTGAAGTGAAAGAAACATGAATGTCACACTTCAAAAGAAAAAAGTTTGCTTCGTACATTTTTTCATGTAGTGTTTTGGGGTTTCATGTTGCTGAGGATATTTAAGCCTGGTCCTTACACAGTAACATATATTCTGGAGTGAGCAATTTGTTTCATGCAAAATTTGAGATGTCTGGGGAAATGTTAAATTTGGGTTTCCTGGTAAAAGGCATGAAAATTATGTGATTTTTCTCCATTTTAGATTCTAATCACAGTGTGGCTTGTCATCAAAGCCTTGATTAACTCTTTCTCCTCTTTTCATCCAGGGTCCTGGGTCTTCACTCTTAAATCAGTCACAGATTCTTTCAATTTGGTATAATTTTTCATACCTTTGATTTAGACATTAGTCTTCTCTTTCATTTTCAGTGTGGTGCAGCCCACCTAATTTTTTTCTTTTCCATGTTTTTGACTTCCCTCTGATTTTAGGTGAAAATGAGTAGAGAAAAAGTCTGCCCAAATTGTTGGTATGTCTCTTACAATCTTCCTTTCCACTGGCACTTACTGATGGGAGATATAGAGTGATGCAACGCATAGATCTTTTTTTGTTGCCTTCTGCGTATATCTGCAGGAGTTCAGCTCCTCTGGAACTTTCACTAGTTTAACTCTTCAATTTAAGATTATTGTCTTTAACTTATTCCTGCTGCTGGCACAATGGCATGTTCATTAACCATTACAACCCAAGGTGCTTGGAAAAGAATTCTCTTTATATGGTGACACAGTTCCAACAGTTTTTGCCTAACAGAACACGCACTTTTACAGAGGTCCTCCTCTGGATATTTTTGTGCGTCTGGACAGAGAGCCCACTGAAAGGTGTGACTGACTGCTACAGGGAGAACAGTTTGGCTGCAAGATAAGGAAATCAGTCTAGACAGATGTGTCTCGGCACACAGGATAAGATTATTTTGCCTGTCTAAAGTTCTGTTCCAATCATTTAGGGCATTTATATATTTTGAGTGATGGCATCTTATTTCTTCAAGGATTTTTATGAGAAGCAGTAAGACTCCTCTAGCCTCACAGCCTCCTACAATTCATAGGATGTTTGAGATTTTAGGTCCTGTGCTCAGGGCTGTGAGCCTCACTAAAGTAATTTTCTTTCAGTGGAGGAAGAATTTCCATATTCCCAGTAAGGAATTTTGATGTGCAATAGCTGAAGAATTTATGTTTATTCTAGTATAAGTGTTTTAACATTTCATACTGTGGGGGCATTTGATGCAAGGCATGTCAAAAAGATGTAGGACTATTTGGGAAATGCTAAAGGCTAATGTGGACCATGCTAAGGTGCTACATTTTTCCAGAATCTGTCAGTGCCTTTCTTGGAATAGATTTGTGCATACCATGAGAGTAATCTCCAAATATCTGCAAGACTAAACTTGTGGGCTGTTAGGCAGAGAACCTGTCATACAATCTTGCACATATTTCTTGGACCACTTTTTCACTTTCCCAGGAAATTTTTGTTGCCTGTAGACAGTCTGCCAAGGAGTCTCATATTAGTGGAAAGCAAGACTATGTCCAGCAGCATCTTAGAAAACCTTGTTGGAAAGTGGTATAGCTGGAGTCACTATGTTGAACTCAGATCCTCTCTCAAATAAGAATACTGCAGGAAAAGGTTTAGAGGAAGGAACAAAAATAGGCTGCTGTGTGAGGCAGAGACAGAAAGGTCAGGCTATTAGATGCTGTGAAGGAACAAACAAGGGATGATATAGCAGGTATAAGCAAAATTTTCCTTAGGTTCTGCAAAAGAATGAGCTCAAGGAAGTTTCTGGTGAGGTTAAAAAGTCAATACCCCTCAAAATGATGAAATGTATCCCTCCAAAAAGCACGCAGACTTTCAGAACTCATTACCCAAGCATGTGTTTTAGCAGGAATTGAGTAAGAATTTCTGCTGCTGCCTTAAATAGAAAATAACATGCAAAAAACTATAAAACTTCATGTTCCAGGATGAAAGTCAGACACTTCCTATTTAGGGTCAGGAAGATGCTTCCTCTGGAGGTAGACTAATAACAATTGTCTGTTATATGACTTTTTAGCTTTCTATCTCAATCTAAATATTGTCAGTGACAGTGTTTCTTCAGATGAAACACCATTTGGCAACTGCTAGTCTGCTGTCTTCTAAATTTAAATATCCTTCTCAAATGTCTCAGACCCTACTGCCCTAAAACTCATATTTTTATTTTGTCATACACAAGCATAAGAAATAACAGGAAATAGTTTCCCTGCTGATCTGAACACATTCCTACCAACTTGTTTAATTGGGATTATTTGTTTAGAGACAGTTTTCTGACAGTTTCTTTTCCCTAAAATACTGTAGGCTAAATTCCATCCACCCTGGGTAACAAAAGTTAGATTGAAGCAGTGGTCCCTAGTTGAGTACCAGTGTATTTGTACATGTGAGAGCAATAAAACACTCCCACATTTTTTACTCTGGTACTTAACATGAGGGAGCAAACTACTTGTTAACAGTGTTACAGACTCACATTAGTGTCCTGACTTGAGGAGAGAGAAAGTGGATGGGACATTGTCAGAATGGACAACAGCAAGGTAATGGGGCATCAAGCAGTCATCAGTGCAGAAAGCAGAAAAAGGCAATTAATCCTTGGAGTATGAGAAAATCTCCTGTCATTTTCCACAAAATAACCTCAATCAACTGAAAATTGTTTCAGCCAGTTTTTTTAAGTGGTAAAATGTTAAGTAAGTGTGGTCTTTCAGAGACACTGATTTCTGATCTGCTTTAAAAGGTAAATATGAAAGCTATGTTTGGCATCTTCCCTGAAATGCTTGTAAAGAAGAATCTCATTCGCAAGAAAACCATCCTCTTTTCCTTGATCCTCTACACCAGAGGATTTTTATGATGTCTCTGTGATCTCTCCATCTCTATATTGGCAATGGCACACATATTTTGGGCTGTATGGCAAAGCTTGAGTCATGAAAATTGAGGTGTGTAGAAAAAACCTTCAGTATCCCAATAAAGCTGTATCTCTGAGTGGTAAAACTGTATATCTCTTATTTTATTACGTGGATTGATTACAGGGTTGTAGCTATCACCCAGCAATTAAATCACAGGAGTATTTATTATTTTTCACTCTTTTACTTAGTCTTCTCCATAGTTAAATTGCTCTCTCAAAAGAGAAGTTATTTTTGCACGTGGAACACTAAAATGAACTTTGCCGAACCATTATGTTGCTCGAAGAAGTAGCATTTCTTTAAAAATACAGATATATTCTTATGGGTTTATGCAGTCAGTAACTCAAAATATCTTGTGTTTACTACAGCACAGCAATCATAGACATAGCCCTTCCCAGAGAGGATCTTTCTTATGTTTGAAAAACACCAACTTTGAAATCAAAGGATCTGGTTCTTGTTTACATGGCTGTGCCAAGAGGCCTCATAGTGGTTGCGGAGGACATTGCACAGACCTCTTGGTCTTGAGTGCTGAAGCATGAGATGTTCAGAGTACATGACCTGTCTTGTGGCCTGGGTGCAGCAGAGCTGTGATCCTTTCCCTGTGATCCTTTCCTGGGAGTGTGCTGTGGAGCCCACCCCTGGTCTTTGGACCCTTTGATGGAACATTTCAGCTAGTTTCTCCTGGCAGTACCATGTGGATTTCTTTACATTCTTAATATTATCTCACCTCCATGTTACTATCTGATTAAATTTTTTTCCAGGATCTGGCTATGTCATGATTTCATATGTGTAGGTGCATTTGTATTACTTCAGCACTCAAAATGCTGAATAAAGTTACCTTTTATCACACTCAGAGAAGTGTGTTTACCTGGTTTGTGTGCACTGGGGTTGCACACATTTTGAAGCAACGTCTCTTCAGTGTGGAGCAGAACTCCAAAAAGTTTTGAGCAAGGTCATTACTGTAACAGTAGCAGTTTTCATTCCCTGTTGCGAGTGTTCAATGCTCCAGCAATAACTTATGAGTAGAGATGCTTCTAATTTGCAGCCCCCTGGAGCAGGAGTTTTCATCCTTTACCTCTAATACCTACTTAGGATTTACTAATCTGATTTACTTCAGATTAGTAAATTTCATTTATTAGGTATCCTTATATACGTGTGTGTATATATATATATAAGAATTAATGGGCTAAGTTATGTAATCCGGGTCTTAGCTTAATTTCTGTTTTTATGGTGACCATTTCCATCTCCACTCTATCGTTGTTCAGCTTTAATATTTTCTTCACTTTGCAGCCAACTTATTGAAGTAATTTTCCATGGAAGGTTTTGAAACATATTATTTATGAGTTCATTCTGTCACCCTCAGACAATATTCAATGATGATATAATACATCTGTACATCGCATTTCTATGTTTTCCTATGCTTGTTATTTTTTCCTATACTTCTCCCTTTAAAAAATATAAAGTACAATAATTATTTTATTTTGTGCTAGAATTCTGTGAGAAGACACATAAGGCTCTGCTCCATTTTTGAAGTTTTTGGATTAATTCCTATATTGCAAAAGGTCTAGGTAAGTTCTGATCAATTCAATTGTGTGTATAAGGCAACTCCATACTTCTTATGTTTGTTATATCTGGATTTGTCATTTCAAAGTGTTTTTGAGACTATTTTCATTGTTAGGAAGAGAAGTGACTTTTTTTAGAATTCTTCAATGGCTGAGTTCACAGTTAGCATGACATATCAGAATAATTTCCTCATTTGTTACTATTTAAAATGTATACTTATCCTCCAACTCTTCCTGGAAAAGTTCTGTTTCTTGTAGATTCTCTGCCCAAAAACTCTATAAAAGCTAATGTAGCTCCTTAATCTGACAGACAGTGTGCAGTCCCTTTCAATAATGAATAGGAACAGCTGATGCCTGTGAAGGTCTTATCTCCATGGACATTTGATAGGGGTTCCTGTGGCAATGCTGTGCATGCTCTGTGCACCAGCCAGGCCCTCTAAGTTTCCTTATTGTCATGGAGAGGAATGGGCACTTCTTGGGTGCATTTCGTCTGCACTGAAAGCAGAAATGTTGAAGATGTGGATGGGTTGCTCTCTCTGCCTGTGAGTTTCCCTTGTTCCCTGGTCCTGAAGTCAATCCCTGCCTGGTGCCAGGCTTAGCCCAAAGCTTCTCAGAGCTGCAGTACCTACCCACAACTTTGGTACAGCTTGCAAAAGTCACTGGGGTGCAATTCCCTGACATCCTACTTGGTGGAAATAAGTATTATTCACTTTATGGGGCTGTATTTCCTGGGTTCATGGATTCCTCCTTCACCCCAAGATTTGCACCATGGGTGTTCTCAGTTGTAGAGCACATTCTGCACTTAGAATATTTGTAAATTACGCTGCATTACACTGCAACACTGGTTGGATGTACAGTGTTTTTCATCCCAGCTGCCTCTTCTTTTTTTATATCAGTGCTATTGTGTGATCTGGACTTTTGAGATTTGCATATGTAAAAACTCTTACACGGGGTTTAGTCATTCTTACAAAACTGCAAGCAGACGCAGTGTATGAAGAATAAGAATACTGATTTGCAGAGTGCTATTTAATGAAAACTTGCCAAGAGTATCTTCTTCTAGAGATTTAATGAAATCCAAAGTTGTTTGTGATGACCCTATAATTAACAGGAAAATGTTCTCTTCTCTTGTGGTCACTGATGTATCGATGTGTTTTGTTGACGCAAATTAAGTTGCATCTGAAATTTTGTTTCCTTCATCATGTTTGCTGGAAAATCCACACAGAGTGTTTTAACGTGTTTCCTCCTCTTAGCTTTCACTGAGTTCCTTTGATTTCTATTACCTGAGGTTTGTAAAATCATTCTGATTTTTCTGCTTGTTTTACTTTGAATTCCAACCTGAATTCTACAACATTTTATTATTCTTACTTCACGTGTAAATCATTGTTTTCTCCAATGGTCCTTTAAAGAAAGCATCAGGAAAATAATACTCAACCTTTGTAGAAAACTGTCTCCTAAATGGAGAACTATTTTCAGTCTTGCAGACAAAATAGCTACTCTCCGGTTGCTTTAGAGCAAATGTAGTTACACATTTTTTCTAGTTTGTCTGTTTGTCTGGTTTTTTGGTTTTGCTTTGTTTTGGGGTTTTTTTTTCTGACAGAATCACAGGTAAAATAGTGGATTTGGTTCCCAGGAATTTTTAATTGTGTCAGTGATTTTTTTTTCTCCTTCAGAGCTTTTATGATGGAAAATTTCTCCCAACAGGGGAGAAAAAAAAAAGCTGAAATTTTGATGTTCCTTCTATACTTTTTCAAGCAATGTTCCTGCTCATAGTCTCCCGTATTGATTTTATTGTCCAGACTCTGTCTGTGATAAATCTACTTGATAGAGTTATTTGGCTAAAATATAGCAATTAACAGGCAAATGGTGTTCTTAAGATTTAGCAATTGGTTAATAAAATACAGTTGTTAACTAGCTAAGTCATACATGATTTTAATATAACCTCTGTTTTTTCTAATTTGTCTTTTCCTTGTTCTATTTGTATGTTTAATTAAAGCAATCAATTTTGGGTATAAATGGGACATAAGTTATGAGGAATGCACGAGCCCAAGCTAAGCTTGCTGCACCACGTTGAGAGCATAGAACATGGTCAAGGCTCTCCAGTGACTCTCTTACTGCACAGAGAAAGGTTTGGGGATTTTTCAGAACATGTGCTTTGCTTATCTGCAAGAGAAATATGAACGGAAGCATCAGTACTGACAATAGTTTTGATCCAATCTGTAAAATAGTATTTCCTCTTTAAAACAATTTTTCAGTGCTGGTGATTTAGGGCAGACAGGTTGCCAGGTTATTGATGTTGCAGAGACTTCTTCAGAAAACAGACTAGGAGCAGGGGGAAGAAAGGTACAAAACCTGAGTGGGGACATCTGAAAAAGAGCTTCATCTTCCTACACAAGTAATGGATGAGAACACGCCTGGATGTTAGTGCCTGCTCACTCTGAGTTGTCCTTGGGAATGACTTTTCCCTTTCCACTGACTGCCAAGGGAGGTAGGAAGGGTGTTTTTCTAATTTAGGCACCTAAGTCAGGTACTGACAATTGGTAAGACAGGAATGGTGACATAGTAATGGGTTTGTCCTTATGAGTTTGCCTGCGATATGTGGTGGCCAGCAAATACTTGCTGACGGCCATGCTGATGAGGGCTCATCAAGTTTAGAGCAGGAAACTGGAGCTGATATCTTGGTGCCACCAAACTGCAGATCCGTTGGATTTGGTATTTCACCCATTGCTATGCAGTGCAGCAAGATATACATTCAGCCTGTCCTAGCCTTCCTGATTGGTGCTCTCTGTGAGCACTTTGGGTTATGTAGGGAAAAGATGCTCAGATCCACAATTTCAGTTTACCCCACTTGCACAGAAAGAATTCAATTATCTCCATTATTGCAGGGAAACACAGAGGTGAACGGAAGATGTTACTAAGAAATGAATGTGGAAAGCAATTTGTCGTTCTCATGTCCAAATCTGTATGACAGTGATACTCTCTTAATTGAAAACTGTGTTTTTCTTCAAAAGAAACAGAAAGCCTGTCTTTTCTACCTCACAAAGTTCATTTTGGTTGCTAAAGAAAAGAGTTTTCCAAGAGACTTTAATGATTATTGAACTCTGCTTTTACTGAGAGTCTCCCCTGGATCTCTCACAACAGAATTAAGTGGTGGTCTGAGTAACTGATTATTAGCTATTACTGGACATATCCTCATATTTTCCTTGAGATCAGAGATCACACAAATGCATTGACCAGAATTCTCCACTCAGAGGGAGAGAGCTTGCCAAGGGGTACATCTGAGGGCATGTCTGGGCTGTGCATGGTGCCTTAGGTCTGGATATGTGCCTGTTCCTGCCTCCAGATCTGGTGTTTTCAGGGTTGGTCTGGTGATCCACCAGAATCCTTGGTGCCTATGCCCCCATTGTGCTGATATATTACCCCCAGATTTTTGTGTAAAACTGTTGGGTAGGAGCTAACAGAAAGTGGCTCATCAGGTTCAAAGTGATGTCTTATTCCTAAAGAGAGCAAAAGAAATTTTAATGGAGTTATCCAGCAGCTTAAATATTAACACTTCTCACAGATCTTGCCAGAAAGAATAAGACAGCTGTCATGAAGCAGCACACAGCAGATGGTCTACAAACTCCCCTGAACTTTTACTTGAGTCACCTTCTAATCCTCCTGCCACCACTGAACCCTGACTGCCATCTTAAACAAATACAATTGCGGAAGAGGGATCAACTACTGACCAAGGCTTTCTTTCCTGAATTTTGCATTTGTACCTGCAAGTGCTGTTCTGGCTGTCGTAGCAAGGTGAGACCAAAGAAGCAACTTCCCTATATCCAGGGGAGATTAGCTGCTGAGGGGGTATGCTTTTTAAAAGTAATTCTTTTCCCTGAAGTTGACTTGTATGACTCAGCCAGACACAGAAAAGGGAGAGTATGTGGGTGAGAGGTTTGCACAAAATTATTGCACTCTCTCAGTATTCTGTGTTTCTTGTCATCTGTCTGTAGTTTCAGAGAATCCAAAAATTAACCTCGGATGGGAAGCAAAGAATAGTTCTTAAATGCTTATTTTTCCTGTGTACTTTCATTTTCTGAGATGCATTTTTGGAAGTATACTTAACTGACGTCAAAAAACATTTGAGATTGGATTTACATGGAGAGGATGACGTGAGTCCCTCCCTCAAAGCACTGTCTGCAGAAGTGCCATGTCTGGCTTGTCTTGCAGGAAAACAGAGGGATGGATGTTTGTGTCTTCTCTCTGGGAAAAACACTCCTGAAGATATTGGTACTCTATTTTTGGGAGGGGGTTACTGTGTGGTTTCCTCAGGAGTCTTTGGGAAGGCTTTATATAATACTAACTATTTTTCATAGGTGGCCCCTCAGAACATGTGAGACCAGCTTCTTAATGAAGGAGACAAATGCAGATACCATTCGGTTATCTGACAAGACCAGTGTAGGTAGAAAAGGAGAAATAAATTTGGAGTGGAGACACAGGGAAGTTCCCTGCAAGGGAAAACCTTCTGCAGTGTTTTAGCAACTTCACTCATAATCTAGGAGTATTTTGGTGGCAAAAGAATAACGTCATATGGCCAACACCAACAGCAGGGAAAAAGGCCATTTATTTAGGAACAGAGTGAGTGCCATGGAAAATGAACTGGGAAATAATAGAGAAAGAGAAACATCCTGGAGTATAGAGTGGTGAGAAGCCAGGTGAAATGAAAAAAAAGGTTTACAGTACAAAAGAAAACAGAAGACAGAAGTGAAAAAATATGAGAGGATGGAGAAGGTAGGAAAAGGGACTTAAGAGTTGGTTATTTATTTTCAGAAAGGAAGAAGACAAGAAAGAATAAGAGAGGTAATTGTAACCAGAAAGAAGTTAAGCCAGAAATAGAAGAAAAGGGATTTTGTAAGAAACGTAGGGTTAAAGAAATGTTCTCGGAGATCAAACAGTAAGTAAATTTAGTAAAGTGTTAGAAAGAAAAATGGAAGAGTGAAGGAGAAAGTTGCATACAGCAGAATTAATAAGGAGAGTGAACAAGTAAAGGAGAACAAAGTCAAGGGAGAGAATTGCTGTGCTCTAGGAAGCTTGATTCTGACCTAGTTTGATGTAAAGTGTCTATAATATATTGAACAGACAACACCGAGGAAACTTTGGGGAGTTGGGGAAGCCAATCTGGCTGAATCTAAAGGACAGTGATGCTACTTGAAGCTCTGCAATGGGGAGGGCAAAGGGTGGCTCTGAATTGTCAACCCCCGCAAGTAAGCTTCACTGACCTTTGCAAACTTCCATAGGGACTTTCACCAGGCCCTCTCTACCTGGTAACAGGGAGACAGGGGGTCAGGTTTCAGTTTTTAAGGTACAAAAACAATGTCTCAGAGCACACCTAGAAACCGGTGAAGTAAAATCACTTCCTGAGCTATACATCCTTATTTGCCAAAATGGGATGAAGTGAATTAGGCTTACCAGAATGGTACTGAACACAGAGAAAGAAAAAGAAGGGGAAAAGAATAGAATAATAAAATAATTTAAATGAAAAGGGGCCTCTGCACGCCTCCAAAATACAACTAATTCTGCAACCCCAGGCACCTTGGTGATGCCCTGCAGGACTCATTCCAGTTTTCCAGTCTGTCTTGGACTGAGGAGCCTGAAATCACACGCAGTATTCCACATGAGGTTTTGCATCAGAGGCAGAGGCTTTGGGGCTTATGTGCAAATAAACCCTGAAGGTTATAAAGAGAGTGAAAATGTTGGAAAATATCTGTAGCTACTCTGTTATTAAATTTTCAAAATATAGGCATTTTAGCATAACTGTATTCAGTGTTATAACTCTGATCCAAGAAAAAAATCTTCTAATAGTCTAAAAGCATGCAGTTTAAAAACGATGCCCACTTATGAAGTAATTTCTTTAATGTGATTTTTAACTTCTTCCTTCTCTCAGATTCCAGAGAGCTTTTTGTAGGGAAGGGAAGTTTTGCCATATCACATGTCTGATATTACAGAGATTGAAAATAGCAAAAAGTACCAGCCAAATTTAGCATTACCTTGTGCTCAACCATGTTTCTGCTTACCTACTCTTTCACTATGAAATAATACAGTTTAGTGTCATATATTTATGGTTCACCCACTTTTGATCAAACAAGCCCCTCTTACTTGAGGCAAGAGAAAGGTCTATTAAACAGAGACATGGACAAAAAATGACTCAGGATATTTGTCCTTTCCGGGGATAATGTTAGGGTGTGGAGCCAAAACTTCATTCAGAGGCTGCCCTGAGGCCCCTTGGAGTTACATTTTTTTAAAAAGCAGCCAATAACTCTTGCCTCCAGAATGGCAAAACTCATTTCACTGACTCATCTTTCCAATAACAGTCACATCATCCCTTTGAAAACAAGCAAACCCAACAACCAAATCCAAACAATTTCCTTGAATGAAGTGTCAGTGAGAGACTGAGCTTTTATTTTACCTACTAGTTCTACAGTGACAGTCAGAGGTGCCTGGGGGGCACCTCAGGGGGTGAGGAAATGCACATGACATAAAATCGTGGTAGGTGCTACCTTATGGCATTAGAATCCCTATAAGCTTAAGCAAACCCTGCTGTTATCACAGGGAACTTTTGCTCTGCATTACCCAATGCATACCATTTGCATTCCAAACACCCATTACATAAATATTTGTCATCCTTGCTTGTTTTGTTATGAGCTGTGTAAGCTCTTTAGGGCTGTGCCTCGTGATCTGGACACTGGGTTCATTTAGTCGTGTTCAGGTCCACTTCCTATGATTTCTCCCGTGACTTTTGACTGTTAGCAAAGTTTCTCTGTACTTCAGCTCACGACTTATAAAATAGGATCCAGGGCTCTTGCTGGCCAAAGAAAAAGCCATTAACCCTTAGAAGATCTTGTGTACCCAGGTAAGAGGCTGTATCCAGAGGATTTAGGAAGACCAGCAGATCTGTTAGAATAAAGGGCTGATATATTGTGTAAGGCCAGACATAGCCCTCTCTGACTGGGGGTGTCCCTTTCTCCAGGCACATACATACCCACCACGCAATGAGAAAAAGGATCTCCAGTTTCTCCCTACAAACATGTGTACATGTATTAAAACTTACATATCTACCTGATCTAGTGGAAGGTGTCCATGCCCATGACAGGGGGTTTGGAACTAGGTGATCTTTAAGGTGCCTTCCAACCCAAACTATGATTCTATGATTTATCAGCTGTCTTTCAAAAAACTGTAGATATAGCCACTGTCTATGTCTCCAGTGGTCCAGTTAATAAATTTCTGAACACTATAAAATGCCCGTGATTATAAAATTCTCCTGATAGAGGTGTTACAAGCTAGATACAGGGTATGATAGGTATGAGGTTGCATGCAATTTTTTTGCATAGTCCAGTGTACCTGAAAGAGCATCTTTAACCAAAGAAAAAGTTCACATTTACCACAGGCAGATCAGTAGATGTGTGGCTGGCATATATACATAAGGACAAGCTGCTACATCACAGGAAAGATTTAAGACTCTTTGTAATCCGGTCATGTTAGTATAATTTGCTCTTGGCCTTGTGGAACTGAATAATAATCTGCTTTACAGAAAGGATGCTATGAAGATACACTGTTTTTTAACCAGATTCACTAATGCATATGAAAGATAAGATAGTATCTCACACTATCAGTGCAGCAGAAATCAATGAGCTTACGTTTCTTCACTGTGGCATCTGCTAGCACCAAAACACAGGACACAATTGTTACCCTCTCCTGAGCTGACAGCAGTGTGGCCATTTTCACAGTGATATTCTTTGACAAGCAGAGAGACTATTTTCAGGTTATTGAGGTCTTTGTCATCATTCTTCTTTTCTTAAAGATTTTTCTTTGAATTTTAAGTTCACAAAGTGAGGGATGAGAAGCACTGCTGACACATGGAGAGAGCAAAGGCATTAGTTTTTCAGTCTCAGGGTCTTTCTCAAGATATTTTAAGATCAAGGTATTTTCAGTACATGGCAAAATAATTGGAGGTGACGTTTATCCTTTTTAGAAATTTTCAATGGACCCTGGCTATTTCCATTGATGCCATGATGATTTTTTGCTTTTTCATATACCCCTCTCATATAGCCTTTTCATATACCCTCTCATACAGCTTTGCATGTATCCNAATCATCGTGTGTGTGCATTGTTTGGGGGGTGCACCCTGGTGCATTCTTGGGGTGGGCATCCTGGTGGGCACTTTCGGGTGTGCATTCTCGGTGTGCACTTGGGGGTGCTTTCTACCTGGATGTGATGCACCAAAGGATCCTTGAATAAATACAGGGGTAAAACCCTTTTTTCCCCTCTAACTGTGTTTGGCTTTTAATTCTAAGCCCAGGGAAAGGCAGCACCATAATGCTTACTTTAGAACTCAGCCAGTTCCACACAGAAGAAAATTTAGAAGAAATGTTTGTCTCTTTTCTTAGTGTCTCTTCTTTTTTAGACTTCAGGAGGGTTTGCTTGAAACAACGATTTTGCAAATGGCATGAACATTATGTCAGTGTTGGCAACAACATACAATATCTTTGTTCCTTGTAAGGTGTTTTTCTGGGGGGGCTGTTTGTGTTGCCTTGTGGTGCCCCTTAGTCCCCACCCACACCTGCTACTGTGTCTGCTCTGAGGGATGGAAAGATTGATTTTGTCTAATTTTACCACCCACTCTGAAGTTGTTGGTTCACAACCTCTGCTGAGAATCTCTACTTCATGCCAGATTTTATGAATGGCAAAGAAGCCAAACAGCCAGCTTCTTAAATGTTGAGCCCCTCCTTTACAGAAAATTCCTTACAGAACATTAAACCAATCACCCTCTGAACTCACTATATGTATGGCGGTGGCCTGTATGGTTTATTTAATTTTCCTTTTTTTCCTATCCCTGCTCACACATTTGTATATATACACATGCACACACTCACACATTTTGAGGACTAGCAGAGCAATTCAGTGTTCTCATTCTTATCCCCTCTCTAAGCTGTGAAATTGTTAACAATGCTGACAATTAAATCAATATCACCGGCGTCTGACTGGGAACTGCTGAAACTAAAACTCAAAAACTGTAGTTTGGTGCTTTTAAAGCTCCATCTGTTTCTGCATCAGGCATCCACATCTCATACACTAAGGTCATTCCAAAGGCACCACAAAGACAGGCTTTTCTTCTTAGAAAAGAAAATAATGCAAGAAGTTTTTTAAAAAATATTAAGTTTACTTGCTAATGAAATGAAAAGGCAGAGGCTGGAGAACCTCTGTAGGATTTATCTGCATCCAGGTCCTGTTCTGTTTCCCTCGGGAAATAGAGGTCATGTTGTATTTCCTGAAAACCATGCACCACACTGAGTACAATAACATTTCAGCCTGGTAGGAGCTGGCTATGTGTGTCTGTGCAGCAGAGAAAGACAAAACTACTGCAGCCCTGCTCCTTGTGCCCTGGCTTGTAGGACTCCAGGGTAGGCTGCCCCTGGCTCCCCACTGCTACCCTGCTGACAGCACTGCAGGAATCCCCACTCTGCCAGTTTTTGGGAGCTGCCAGACCTAAGTAACCCTGGAATTGAATGAGAAGGGAACAGAATAAATCCAGAGCTTTGTGATGTGGGTCCTATTCAGTCTTGCCTTTTCTCAACTGAATTTGGTCAGTACCAAACAAGTTTGTTAGAAGTGTCACAGGATGTTTAAAGGGCAAGCATTAGTCATGCTGGTGCAGAGCAGTGTGGTGAGACTAATATGAGACTTGATTCATAACCTGGATTAACTGAGGATACTTTTCAATGAGAAGGTAAAAGGGATAGCTCTAAGGTGAAAGAGTACATAACACTTAGCAACTGTTCCTCTCCCACAGAGAAATCAATTTGCGGTATATGAAACTGGATTAAGATGACAGTGCCCGTCCTCATGTGAAATAACATGTGACTCGGTGTTGACAGTTATCTCCATCAAGGAGAGAGTCTTCATACAGATGTTCTCTGCCTTATTGAAATCTTAGAGCACGTGAAGTTGGGGAAGATGACTAAAAGTGTCTGCAACTCCAGTTGCCTTGCAGAGGAGGATTTCATGCTAGAGCTGCTGGCCTGAATGAGAGAAAAAAAATAAAAATTGCTCGTTTCAAAGCTCTAGTGTGAAAAATGCAGCAACAGCTTTACCCTGTGCTTTGACCAGTTCCACAATGAATGGTGACATTTGACAGTCTTCTCACTGTGAAGGGAAATTTAACACAACTGTGCTGGCGTCTTAAAGGTCAACTGTCCCTCTCTGACATTCCCTTCTTTAGGAAGAGAGCTGGCATCACTGCATGTGGGAACAGTCATGTTCGTCTCAGGGTCTTGCCCTAAACAGCCCTCACTATTGTGCACAGTTGCATGAGTTCATTAACACATCCCTCTTAAGTGCCCATCATTTTAATTTCAAGATCATTTAAAGATCAAGTATATTTTAGTCCCATACAAATCTTCATTCCCTTTCATTTTTAATGTGGAAAATTACTTGCATCAGAAATACACTGAGATTGCAGGAAGAGCTCACAGGATCATAGAAATGTTGGTCGCAAAGGCCTCTAATCTGACCTCCCACTGAAAGCAGGAATATCGTCGATGCTGGGTCACATGAGAAGTAGATTTGTGCAGTTAAGTCTTGGAAACCTTCCAGGCTGGAGATGCCACTCGGTCTCTGGATCCTTGTTCCAATACTGCACTACCCTCCCAAGGAAGAAGCTCTTTATGCCAGAGGCAAGAAATTCCACAGCAATAGAAGTTTCCCTTGTTAATGGGTTTTTTGATTTGTCACATGGATAGAGTCCTCTATTTGGCACACACTCAGCTGACTAGTATGAGTTGATGTTGCCTTTCAACAGTGTGAATTACAAACCTGTTATGAACTTAGATGGCAAAATTCATGCCTGCAAGGATTTGTGGCAAACAAATTAGCTGTGCAATGACATCATTAAACCATACTGAGCACTTCTGTTTGCT
Source organism: Gymnorhina tibicen (assembly GCA_013399875.1). Lineage (NCBI taxonomy): Eukaryota > Metazoa > Chordata > Aves > Passeriformes > Artamidae > Gymnorhina > Gymnorhina tibicen. The sequence goes on along the minus strand of VXAZ01008540.1, from coordinate 222,824 downwards.
TTTCACTGCATAAATAGGTGGAAGTCCTTGGAAGAGAGCATGGAATGAGGTGACTTTGTACAGTGTGGAAAGCTTGGGCTGTTGCTGTTTCTGTTGCAGGGAGGAGAGAGAGGCACCTGAGGTAACTTTGCACAGTGTGGAAAGCTTAGGCTGTTGCTGTTTCTGTTGCAGGGAGGAGAGAGAGGCACCTGAGGTAACTTTGCACAGTGTGGAAAGCTTAGGCTGTTGCTGTTTCTGTTGCAGGGAGGAGAGAGAGGCACCTGAGGTAACTTTGCACAGTGTGGAAAGCTTAGGCTGTTGCTGTTTCTGTTGCAGGGAGGAGAGAGAGGCACCTGACTCCCTGTCTCTTTCTCAGACCTTTCACTGGGCCACTGTTTCCCTACAGAGCAAAAAGGTGGTTTTTCAGACAGGTATCTAATGAGGACTCTGCATCTAAGCTCCCTCGATGGCTTCATCAGCCACCACATATCAGCTGGGCTGCCATCATCTCTATACATGGCTGTGTGCAGGATGTTGTCATCTTCAGCCATCAGGTGATGGGATCTAGTGGTAGCTAGTGCTGGGTGGCATTACTTGCCAGGGGGGTGGGCTGTGAGCACTCTGTGGTGTCACAGCTCTCCTGCTGCATTGTGGTGTGGGGAGGTGCTGGTAGCTCTACTGGAGATGCTGGTAGATCTACTGCTGGATTTACAGAAGGGTGTTTAATTTCTTGTCTATGGTTGTGGAGAACTGTTGCTCGCACTCTTAAGCAGCTGCAATGCAAGAGGGCTGCATGTCAGCAGTAAGTGAGAGGATCTCTTTGTCCAGCTAGTCTTGCCAAGTGCCGTGGAGTTTGTCACGATGCTTAATCGCTACCTTACGCAGACCAGTTGCTCAGCTCAGCATAGTCCATGGGTGATTAAATCCAAAAGTTCCTTAAATACTTCACCTGGTCTGACTGGGGGGAAAAAGCGAGAGAGAGCATAAAGCAGTCTAGTATCACTACATGTTATATAAATCTCTCCTGTCTGATGTACAAAAAATCTCAGCCATCTTTATTTATTGCTTGCTTGCATCTACACAGATGCTTTTGCTTCTCTGTTAGGGGAGGAAGTGCCAAACTTCTTCCTGTGCCTGGCACTGCCTGTGGGTTGTCTCCTGCACCTCTCTACAGAGGAACTGCTGCAAAATTTCAGTTCTTCTGAGATGTCAGACTTGGGGTTTTTCACACATAAGATTTGCAAGTCTTACTGTTTGTAAAAAGCATCAAGAGTTGCTATGATTTAGCCATCATAGAGCTCAAACCTTTCAATTTTTCCCATATCTTGTGCTTTAATGCTCTGTTGAAGGACTGTGCCTGCTCCTGGAGCCATGTGTGCAATTCCTGTTGACTTTAATAAAAACTGTACTGGGTATCTGAGACAGACGTAATTTCATAATATTGTTTTCCTTTCTGCCCCATATTGCTGGATTCTGTAGCATCTGTTTAATAAGCTTCTTTGTCCCTCTGGAGATTCTCCTCAATCCACAGTGGACTGATGACTGCAAGCCAACTGACTTTTTCCATTTGAAATATTTTAGCTGAATATTTGGGTCACAAAGAGTGAGATCCCAGTCATGATTTTGCTTTATAGATGTCCACCTGCCTCCACTGCATTCTTCACAGGATCCAGCTTGCAGTGGTCACCTGCAAAGTTCACTCTGTCCTTTTTGCTTTTGTTTTTTAATGGCAGGACAGGCGGTTGCATCCCACTTAAAGGTGAGTTTTAGACACCTCTGGAGCAAAAGCTGCTAATCAGATGAAATTCCTCCACGGTCCACACCATGATTGCCAATGTAGGCTACAAACATGGGCTGTGTGGAAACCATCAGTTTGCTTTTCCCGGAGGCATGAGCTGGGATCACACTGCTGTGGGTGTCACTGTGATATAGAAGTGCTCGGAGATGAAAACGACAGCCCCTGTGCCGTGACCTCTCCATTTGTCAGGGAGCAATGGGGTGTTGAAATGTCAGGGACACATGGTCGGGGTGGCCATACTTGCTGGAGATTAGAGCCTTGTCACACTGTGCAGCCCCAACTCTGCAGCCCCTGCTGGGTGGGATTTGTGCTCGAGGCATGCAAGAAGCAATTATTCCAGTATTGAGTAGGCAGCTGAAAAATATTTCAGCCAAATTTCAATTGGAACTTCTTGGTTGTTTTTATTTTATTTCCTCCATTTTTGAGCATAGTAATGCAGATGTCCACTTTCAGTCATACATCAACCTGAACATGAAGTTTTAAGGGTGTTTGCATGTTCAGGCTTGTTTGTTTCTGTTTCCCTTCAGTCCTACCATTCCTCCAAAAAGTCTTCTGTCCTTGGGAAGACTGAGGGATTTTCCTGGTCTTTCTCTAGAGGAAATGTACATGTAAAATCATGGAGGTATAACCACTCCCTGGGACTAATCTCTGCCAACTCAGCTGTCACTTCCCTCAGACAGCAGCCCTTTCTGGGTTGCTGCCAGGGAACCAAGCATTTCCTTCCCTTTCATCTCTCCCCTGCAGACCCGTTGGAAGCAGATGATGACTACAGGGCAACAGAAACCTTTTCAAAGACAGGTGCTTGCTGCCCTGGGCATGAAGCAGGCTGGTTTTCAGTGAAGGCTTCACTGATGCTCACAATGAACAAAGTTTGGTTAGGAGGAGGCTTTCCTTCATCTATAAGAAATCGGTTGCTTTTTAAATTGAATGTCATTTCTAAGCGTGAGTGGCTGATGAAGCCTTTTCATCCTCCATGACTAATCCTAACTCTGCCCACATCTGTTGTGACTGAACATTTTACCAAGTCACGGTTGCTCAGTGACTTATTTTAAAAGAGTGTAGGTGACTCAGTTCTAGCGACCTCATGGTGACAGGTTATGCCATGGTTGGCCTCCATTAAGTGAATTACAGCAGGGGTGGATGCATCTTTTGGAGTAAGACCTCCAGTCACGGGCTACAGGGGCCAGCCAGGGCGAGCCAAAGGAACTTCTGCTGACAGTACTAATGCCAGATAACTCCGGATGTCCAGGACATGGTGGTAATCCAGTGCCTGCTGTGTGTGTTGCATCCAGGTGAAATGATGAGGAAAAAAAAGACACTTAGGAAGGACGTTTGCTGAGGAGCACAAGGCCAGGGATTCCACAGGGATGAGCCTATGTTGTCCTTCAGCCCTGTTGAAGCCTGAGGAAGCTGCTCATGCAGGCTGTTTGCGCTTTTCCATCAGAAATGTGGAGCTGTGGGAAACATAGACCTCTCTCAGCTTCTGTACCAACTGCATGCCAGATAGGATTACAGAAGAATAGGAATACAGAAGATTTATTTTGCCATATAAGTTGGAAGTTTGTCTTTGTTTAGAAATTAATCAACTTAAAAGTAATAGATTTTAACCTATGGGACAGCTGTGATCTTTACTGAATGCTCCATGATTTATTCTACTTTGTCACGGACGTTTCTTCAGGGTATTTCACGGTTTAAACTTGTAGCAAATGGAGAAAAGGTCTTGTGAAAAATGCATGTAATCAATATGCACTGAGGGGGTAGAATAACTTCTTAGCACCCTTTAATCCCAAAGAGAGGGTAGGAGTCACAGACAATCCAGCAGGCTTCGCTACTGCTAGCAGTGTAGTCCATTTGAAATGCTTGCAGGGTCCTACCACACAGGGTAGAAAGGAAAGGTGTGCTGCAGATACTTTCTTGTGCTTTATTGGCAGTTGAAATCAAGAGGAGGGGGAGGAGGACAGGTAAACAAAGGATGGGAGTCCCTGAGCTGAGAAACCCAGAATTACTGCATGTGCTGCTCCAGGTTAACATCCACGGGCAGGACTGAATAGTGCTTCAGTCTAAAAGCACTAAAAAATTATCAACTCCCACATTCAACTCTGTAGATGACTGCAAACATTTTGTAAGTTAATGTTATCATTCTATCAAGATCATGTGGCCTGAAGATCTAGGCTAGTCCTAGCTTCAGCCCCATATTAAGGTGATTATGGCAAGGGTGCTTGGGGCTCCCTTATTGGGCAAGGCAAGTCCCTAACATGATTGTTCATAATATTTTAGTGATGGAATAATAGCTATACGACTTTACCTAAGATTTGATGTTGCTGAGAAACACGTTTATCTAATTGATGTCAGGCAAACTTTTGGTATACAAGGGAAGTCAAATAAAACATCCCCCTGCTGGCATTCCAACAGTTTAGCTCTTGCTCTGTTATTTTCTAAATTTACTTTGTAACCAAAGCAAAGCCATTGATTTTCTTAAATCATTCTCCTGACTAAGCAAGGGGGTCTGTTATCTCTGAGCCAGGGAAGCATTCTGTCCATATCCATTCTGGGTGGTGCAATGATTCATAGACATTATAAAAAAGAAAAAAGCTCAAAGTGAGGAAATTAAGTTAAATTCACAGGAATCAGGCTGAGCTAGCTGCTTCAGATCACTAAGATGCTGGTGTGTTCCTCTGTGTTACTGAAATGGTGGATCCCAGCTTTAAAGCTTCCACACTCCTAATTTTGTTGTTCCCCCAAATCAGAACCACAGGTGACTTCTTTGCGACGGTTTCTGATAGAGTTGCTACAGAGTATGTGTTCAAAGTGCAGAACTAACTGTATGGCTCAATGCTGTGCTTCAGATCTAGCTTTTTAATAATCTGAAGAGAAAATGGAGTCTATTTATCTACAGAACCTAAAGGCTTGAAATCCACCTTAAAACAAGTATCTCAGTTTTGTGGCTCAGGCTACTTCCTGACGTGATCTCAAAAATTGCTATTTAGTAATTATATTGCATGAGTAGTATAATGGGGTTTCTTTATTATCATGAATGTCTATGATCAGATGTGTTTCTTTTGTTAGTTGATTTTAATTGACTTCACATTAGGAACAGGACTGATGTGAATTTGCCCCAGGCACTTGTAATCTAACTTGGGTGTTACCACTGTGACACTTACAGGATGTGGCAGGAGCATAAAATGACTTACATGAGACACTCCAGGGAAAAAACACGGAGGAGGTGAAGGGAGACACTTTCACAGTGCCCAGCTGGGAAAAGCAGAGCGTTCACATTGTCTCATGCTCCATGGGCAGCACTGGGTCCTCTCCTCAAGTCATCTCTGACCAGGTGCTGGCAGGACATGCTCACTGGCTTTTTCCGCAGAAATTCCTGTGTTGGTTCAGAAGAGCAAGTTACAAGTCCCCTTTCTGTCTTAAAGGTCACAAGGATGCTGAAAGCTGAGAAGGGAGTTGTAGCCTCTTGACTTTGAATGTCCACTTGTTCCTGCATGCCCCTTGGCAGAGACTTTATCCCAAGATCTGTATCCACTTAGGATTGCCACAGACTAGGTGTCAAACCCTGCCTGCCTCTGCACCAGCTCTACAGCTGTAACATTACAGGACTCACAGACAGAAGTTTGTGTTAGGTTACAGCAGCAACCAGAGATTTCTTCTGCTTCTAATATGCTGCTTCATTTGAGGGTGGGTAAAACAGGGATTTCAGGTTCCAGGGGAGCATATACTTGGATGTTTCCTCCCATTTTCAAGGAGCAGCTTTAGCCACAGGTCCATTCAGTCAGGGCCATTCTCAGGAGCCTATCTAGAGTGAGGAACCTGCCAGACCAGTAAAAGAGGAAATCTTTGATCCAACTGACCTCTTTTTCCCTCTCTTGTGATCATGGTTCTGATATGTCTCTGCTTGCTTGCCAGACAGAGCCCTGCATTCCAGTTCCCCAGTAGCCTGCCTAGTAATGGCAGAGGGGAGAATCTTTGAGCCCCCATACCCTCCACATGCAGCTTGCTCTGTGAACTGCTCCAGCCAAAGAAACAGGTACATTAATTAGCATGGATTCACTCCTGATGTTTTGCACCTGAGACAGAAAACCCCCTGTGACTGCTCAAGATCAGAGCTGACTGGCTGGACAGCAGCTCATCAGAAGCGGACCCCAAGGTGAACGTGTCATCTGTGTGCCCTTGCAGAGACTGATGCATACTGGAATACACAGAAAGAGAAGAGCATAGCCAACAGACCAAGGGAAGAGACTAGTCCCCTCTACTTGTCACTAGTGAGATTGCATATCGATTACAGTGCCCAGCTTAGGGACAACGGTGCAAGAAAGATGCTGAAAAGCTGGAGCAAGTCCAGCTGAGGACCACTAAAATACCAAGAGGGCTGAGATTAGGCTGGAGAAGATAAAAACTACAGGCTGGTTTTTTTAACCTGAAAGGGAACCACGTGGAAGATGTGGCCAGACAGCTCTCTGGGTAAACAGAGAAAGATGAAAACCAAGCTGCAGCAAAGGAAATTCTGACTAGACATTCTTTAGTGAGCGTGGTCAAACACTAAAGCAGGTTTCTCAAAAATCCCACAAATTCTTTGTCTTTAGAGGCATTAAAAACTTCACTCAATGAGGCTGTAACCCAGCTGATTTAATTTTGGAAGTAGTCCTTGGGGTGTAAAGAGAGTAGAGGTCAGCCTGGGTGACTTCCAGAGGCCACTCCAATCTCCATTCTTGCATGATTCTATGGGCTTTTTCTCCTTCCAATGTCCTGGACGCACTTGTGTGCTGTGTTATGGAGCAGTGTATATTTAGTCAAGCTGAGTGCAAACTCCTTGGAAAGTAGCATTCCCACAGTGTGAGGGAGAAAAGGCCCCATTCATTCCTACAAGAAGCTCCCCACTGTGCTAAGGAAGGGGGAGCTTATGTCATTCTCTCCCTCATACTCTTCACTGTAGCTCTCTAGCACAGACTACCACTTATACGCAGAGTTTGAAGGCAACGGGCAAACTTATTCTTATTTATTCTAGAAAGGTCACTTCAGACCTCGCATCTGCATTCTGGGAGGTCCAGCCATGACTCAGTCATGTAGCCTAGCTGATTTGGGCAGCAAGGAGCCAACTGCATTGCTCATGTTCACACATCCAGCGTGAGTCAGAAGTTTGGCCTAAAGTTGTAGCTGCAAACCCCTGGCTGCCAGAGCTTTAGTCTGTCACCTGAGGCCTCCTTTCTAGTTTGACTTGACCCTGGTCCTAACTCAATACTTTCAGAAACCAGCTGTAGGAGTGTGACCTCTAATATGGTAAACCTGCACTATCCCAGTGGCTGCAGAAGCTAGGGATAGCTAGCAGACTTCCCAGGCAGGATGTCTGTCCAGCATGCACTGGCAGCCCATTCTCCATGGTTCTGTGAGCACTAGGCTAGCTTGCAGGGAATAAAAGTGAGCCAGTGCCCTCACTGGCAGCAGGTCCAGGCAGGACTGGCAAGCTCAGTCCAAACCACACGGTCCGGCTTGAAGAGAGCAGTCCCATCCAGGATAAGGCTCTACTGAAATTTACAGAGAGAATTTATTTGTTTGTCACATACAGTCCTTCCACTGTGCTTTGTGATGGAGCAATTACAGCCTGGGCACAATCCTTCAAGACATGCTACTTGCCTGCACAGCCCTGACTTGGGTGTGTTGATTTGGGCTGTTATCTAAAGGCATTTGATTTGTCTAGTCAGGAACAGTTTCAGGATGAATTAATGTTTATATCTGTAAAACACATCCTCAAACACTGTTTTTGTCAAGGCAATCTGACTTCTCGTGATGTAGAAGATCACTGTGTCCAACCTTGGAGCTTTTAAAAACAGGTTTTTTATATATCCATTCATTTGTCCAGCCTTGGAGCTTTTGAAAACAGATTTTATGTATTTGTCCAGCCTTGGAACTTTTGAAAACAGAATTTATATATTTAACATTTTTTAAAGTGAACATTGTGTGGCCAAATTTTCCCCTATGTCCTTTTTCCCGTTTCTGTTTGAGTGGTTGGGAGGGAGGGATTGCCCTGCAGTGCTAACTAGGGATAGGTTCAGGATCAGGCTTCTGGGGAAGCACAGCTGCTAAAAAACCATGCTGGATGAAGTTGAGAAGTCATTTGACTGGATTTATTCCTGTGTTTAGCCACTGGTGTTGCTCCATTCGCAGTGGGAAAATACAACAATATGTGGTTAGGAAAGCCTTATTTTTGATTTTGTTTTACAATCCAAACCCTCAACAACAGTCACATGCAGTTTCTGTTTCTTCTAGGTTAGCAAAGTTTTGGAAAATAAAAAGTTTGCAGGTTGGCACAATGAATGTGAGACTAGCAGCTGTGTTCTTCCTTCACAATTTTTCTTTTAAAATAGACTGCCAGAAGAGATGACCTCCCACCACAGCTTCCAAATCTTCCATTTACTGAGTTTAGATGACTTTTAACCAGATCATGTTCTGCAGCCTTCCCTTAAGTCATCCTCTATCTGCACAGGCTGCTGTCTCCTTCTCTTGTGAAAGGCTGGTCTTCCTGATGATTAAACAACAAATATAATTTTCTCATAGGCTGTGTAATTGTTGTGCAGCAATGGAAAGAATAGAATAAAATGGAATTATGACTCAGTGCTTGGCAGGCTGTGGAGAAGAGGGGTATACAAGAAGTGATTAATATTTTGAGGGTTTCTGTACAGAAATTCAGTTTTAAAATACACACTTAGCTGATACAATTAATTAAAAGATAAAGTGCTTAAATACTTGACTAATCTATCTGGGACAAGGGAATAAAGCAGTCTATATTTCTTTAGAAGTGTGCAAGTCAAAATAGCAGTATCTACCACTGCAGATAAATGCCTTGGCAGAATTCCTGTGATAACGCAGATTCCTAAGGCTTTCTAAGTTAGCTCTTTTCCTTTCTACAGCACACAGTCAGCTGATTCCTCTGTTTTTAATGTGAAATCCATTTTTAATTAATTCATCTCTTATTTCTAAGAACTATCGGACACATCCTTCCTCAGGTATACAAGCATAATTCCTGTTGATTTTAATGGCAGATGGCAATTATGGAACTGAGAAAAATTTGGTAGTATGTATTTGCAAAAAAAAAAAGCACAACAAAAACCCCTGTACTTTGAGAAGACTGTGTCTAGACAAGACTTCCAAAAAAGTTCTTTGTTCATAGAATTTCATTCTAAAAGTTAAAAATCTTCTTTTCTGAAATAAGGAGACAGTTACTGGCAGAAGCACTTAACTTACTGGCTGACTTCATTACTAAAGAAATGAATGGTTCTCTTAGAAATTTTTCCCACCCTTCATAAAACAAAAATGCCTCCAAGAAAGCTGACAGTAATTTTCCTTTTCCATAGAGTCATGACTAGAGTTGGTGCCTTTGTATCCCTATAGGAGAGCTATGCCAGTGATGGAGTTCCAGGGAAACAGTAACCAAGAAAATGAATACAAAGGATTCAAATCAAGATGAAATGTACTGCTGACAAACTCATAAGAAATCTAGTTAAAGTAGAAAGGCTGTGTGAGTCTGTGGGGAGACAGATTAAATATTAAAATTTAAAAATTGAAGGCTCACCTACGTACTAGTTTGAAAGCAAACCAGTGAGAGACTCCAAGTCAGAAATACAATTTTATAGGAAAAATAAAATAAATGCAATAGTACAAAAAAACCCCACTGACAGAGTCAGAGTACAACCTGACCCCCTGTCGGTCAGAGTGTTGGTAGCATTCCGATTAAATGGTGGCTGCAGTCCTCCTGGAGTGATGGCTCTGTTGAAGCAGTGATCCTGTAGAAGAGTCTGGTCTTCCTCTGGGAATCCAGTGGAAAAAGGCTGCTTGTGATGTTCGAAATCTCAGATTATATCCAGGATGGAATGCTCGGTTCCTCCCTCTGGGCGGAGCATCTCCCAATGGGATGATGCAATTTTACCAGCCATTCGGTGAGACTAGATGGCCCATTAACAGAAGATATCCCCTGGTGGGAGGATGGGTCATGGGAGAGATAAAGAACACTGCCCCACCTGGTTTCAACAGCTGGCCCATTAACAGAAGATATCCCTGGAGTTTGTCAGGGATGAGTCATGAAGGAGATGGGGAACACTGCCCCACTGGTTTTTAACAGCTTATGAAGATGGTGATAGAATACATACTTTTGGGCACATCTTACATTATAACCTAGGACAACCTAGAAAATAAAAACCTGGAGTAGTAGATTTTATTTGTTGTCTTAAAGTCATCTACTCATGAAAAGCTACTTGCTGTTAGGGTAGCTAGAGCTCTGGGACATGTCCTCCTCCTCTGTCATTTCCTGGGATGCTGTGAGCTTGAGCTTGTAAGATTTGCTGGGAGTGTCTACCTGGCTCATCCAAATGCCTTGCATGTGCCCAAGAACAAGTCCTCATGTACCAACCCAGTGGCTTGCTGTGTGAAGCTGGGCACATTGTCCTTCTGACTTCACCATGAGTCCTAGGCTAAGCCTGCTGCAGCCACAGAAGGGGAAGAAGATCATCTGTGAAGGGCCTGGATGAGAGATTATTTAAAAAAGCTTCTCTCCTGGGACGAGGGATTTGTGTCTCCTGGTTACCTTGCGTGTTGTGTCTCCTCCTCGACCCTGGGGGCAGGAGGGTGTACTGGGTCACTGCTGTGATGGTCACTGCAGTCACATTAATTGGCATAATTTGTATGCACTGCTCTTGAAGTCCCCACACACTCGTTGTTCTGCTCTCGTATCTATTGTACTATACTCCTGACGTCATCCCTACGTAACTGGGCAGTGTTCTTATACCCTTCCTGGGGTACCTGCCCCTGCTTCCACTGCATGTGTATTTCCTTCTTGCCCTTAAGTTTTACCAGTGGGTCTAGACACATCCATGCCAGTCTCTTGCCTTCCTTTCCTGATTTCTTTCTCCTGAGGATCAATAATTCTTGTGCTCTAGGGAAAGAGTTCTCAAAGACCCGCCATCTCTGTTCTGCTCCCTTGTTCCTGAGGGCAGTTTCCCTGGTAGCCCTATTGATCTACACCTTGAACAGCTGGAATTTTTTTCAAAAGTTCAGGAGGGTCCTGACTTTACTCTTTGCCTGACCCATATATCCCCAGGACTGCCAAGGCCACCAGTGTGTGATGACTGCAGCCACACTCCCGTCACGGGATTTGTCACACCGAGTTTCAGTAATGGCAACTATGACTTAAATTTCTAGCAGCATAGTGGCTTTCAGCTCTTCCTGTTTGCTGTTTGTGCTGTGTGCATTGGTGTAGAGGCACTTCAGCTGGGCTCTTGAACGTTTCACCTTCTCAGAGGAATACTCCTTAATTCTTTTGAGGTATTTCACTGGTGTTTTCCTGTTGGTTTCTATTACCAAAGGAGGCCCTGGCTCATCTCCATAAGATTTAAAGTGTGCTCCAGTCTAAGAACAGGCTCAGGGCCCTCATTAGCACTCTGTCCCTATAAACTTGCTGTGGATATCCCACAGCATTTCAGGCAAGCCTAATGTTATCCCACTCCCCCTTCAAGTCTAGCTTAAACCTCTGCCAAGGAGTACCTCAAGCTTGTGAGCAAAAATGCTCTTTCCCTGTCAGAAAGGTGGATCCTGTCTGACACCTGTGGGCCTAGTGCTATGTAGGCCAGCCCAAAATTGTGGTGGGGACATCAGCCACAGAGCCCTGTATTAGTAGACTGGGCCTGTCTGTTTCTTTCAATGTTGGTGCCCACACCACAACTGGAAGAAGAGAGGAAAAAATAACCTGTGCTCCTGATTCCCTTGCCAACTGTCCTAACACTCTGAAGACTCTTTTCATTGCCCTTGGACCTCTTTGCCACCCAAATGAGGGAGTACTAACAGCTAATAGTCTGAGGGCTGTGCCCATCTGGGAATTTTGATAGTGACATCCTTAACCTGGGCCCCAGGGAGGTAGCAAGTGATTGTACCTAGGTCTTTTGGTTGGGATGGGATGTCTACTTCAAACCCATTTGTATAGTAAAAAATGGTGTGAAAATGTGTTTTGCATTGTTTATACTGAAGCTTAGTGCATGGAAAAGGCTTGGTACTGCCAACCTTTGCCAACCACAGAATCTATTTGAAGGAGACAGCCTTTATTAACCTTGAGCTGTGAGAACCCTTCTGTAATCTTTTGGCATTGGGTTGGCATTGCTGTTGCTGTAGTGTTTGCAAGCACTCTGAATTATATTGAAACACTGAGGGCTCACATGCCCCTTATAGCCTTAGTGACTTCAATAAGATGTTCTCCACACTGCATCTGTATTTGTCATGTGTCCCTCTTATACTGAGAACCAGGAGTGTGGCATGATGGAGGAAGGTATTTTTCTCTCTAATATTGAGAATAAACTACTTCATGCCTTTGTTGTATAAAACCACTTAGAAGAAAAGACTTCTGGTTTAGGGGAATTGTATGATTTATAGTTGCAGCTGTTTACTTTTTCTTTGTGTAAGCTCTTGTGACGTGCCCTATAAAAAACACAGGGAAAGTCAATTTTTGCTGGAGAGTGCTTGGAACAGGACTGTGTGTGCATAAGGAGCAATTACTAGCATCTGTATGGGCACTGCCAAAGTTTTCTAAGACTTTATGAATTTCCAGTCATTTCTATCTAGGATAAAGAAGTAGAAAGGGTGGATGAGACTGAAATAGAATGTTACTCTTGACTACCAAAACACTGCTTAAGGAAGTAGCCAAGGCTGCACAGACATCAGAGGGCAGGAATCCTTTCCTTCTCTGTAGTTTTCAGTGTTTACATGCTGCCTCACAATAAATGTTGGCAGGACTGCAGTTTTTGACAGTGCTACCAGGGACATGTTTTATTTTTTCATTACAAGTGTGAATACTACCAGTAAATGTATAGTGACTGAAGAATATGGATAACTCACAGAATTTCTTAATATGGAGAAAGACTTATCTCTCGTCTTCCTGAATGACACACACTTATCTTTTAATTTCACTATGGTGTATTACAAACAATATTTTAGTGGTACAGGCATGCTGATCAATCCAGATCAATCTGTGGCAAGCTTTGTCCTCCCCATTACTTGTCTTCCACATTACTTACCTGTTAGTGATTGGCTTAGTCATGACCTTTGCCAACAGTGACTTTAGATATCTCCAAACCACTGATACAGATTCTGCAATAAAATTGCCACTACTTTGCACAGAAATGTGTATCTGTGCTCTCTCTCCAAGATATTTATTTTCCATCTTTCCAAAGGAAGACCCTAAGAAGCTTTAAAATGGGAAAAAACCATCTTAATAATCCTAAATTAATTTTTCCAGGAGATGATTCTGAAAACATCAAAAGGAAACAGGAAAGCTTCATGCTGTAGGCTAGAATTTTTCCCAAGGGATGACACCTTTAAGTTGGTACATTAGGAGAAAGAGAAAACCAAAAGCACTGTTTTTCTTCTCTGTAAAATTTGAGTTTGATCTCTGAGCTTGATCTCTGAGCTAAAGTACAAGAAGGCCAATTCCAGTCCAGTCCTCAGGAGGCTCTCACAGAACATTTTCCAATCTCTGTGAGATGCAGAGAAAGAAAAAAAAAAAGAAGTGAGAAACTAATACTAAAAGAATGGAAAGAAAATTATTTTCTAGGTTGATATCTTCTGAAATAATACTTTGAAAAATTATACTTAGCAATATTAACACCTACAATTTGGTAATTTAATTTGTTAATCTTGCTAACATTCTATTTTCTCTCTATTTCAGTTAATTAAGAAGGCAGATATGACCTGACAATGGTCTCCATGGTGCTTGTAATCACACTTTCCTAAACCCTAATACACTGTTGTTTGTTATCACATTTTCCTAGGTTTCCTGTTGTTTTTGAAGACATTTTTCTCAATTGAATAAGAGCTGATAGGAGATAACATGCCAAACAAGATTGTGTGAGTTTTCACTTTGAAAGCAACAGTAGTGAGAAAGGCATCATTAGGTAAGATTGCTGGGCAAGGGTTTCAGATAAGTACTTAACTGACAAAATACAGGCTGATGAGAACTAAGCTGACTGCAAACGTATAGAAAAAGCCAGCACTGTCACATCTTTCAAAAAGCGAACAAAATCATTGCACTGATCTTCTATTCCTTTAATCCAACATAGTAAGAAGTGGCTTTCCAATTTGGGTCCTGATGTATTTGCTTGCGTCACTGTTTATAAAACAAATCAAGCAAAAAGTAAGGGAAAAGATCTCACTGTTAACCCTCACAGACTTGCAGTTTTTCCTTGACTGATTGCAAAGTGCTTTCCAAACACTGATTAATCATGTAGTAAGTCCACCACATATACTGATATTCTGTCAGTTTTCAGTGCCAAATATCCTTGCAGCCAACAGACAAGCAGAAGTTAATGAATGGAAGAGATTATATACAGGAATAATTCAACTGGTAAAATGATGAGCAAGGAGAAAAATGAGATCCTCTAAGTAGAGCTGAAAAGAAAGAGAGAAATGAGTGATTTTAGTCTATGTCCAAAAGATTTCAGGTAGCATTACGGCTAAAGTACTTTTATTAAAAAATAAATATGTCCCCACCTGAAACAAAATTAAACTTCAGTGAACTAGTCAAAGGAGAGAAAAACTCACTATTAGTGGTGTGGAAATTACCAGTGTAAAATTTCTTAAGCTACCTGTGAAAGGCAATTTGACAGGGTGGCTTTGACTCTTGCTCCATATCTGAGATGTCCTGCAAACTCACTGAATTATTGAGCCACAGGAAAATCTAGGCTGGAAAGAGCCTCTGTAGGTCCTCTTGTTTAATCCCTCACTCAAAACACATCCAGTTACAACACGTTGTTCAGGGCTGTGTCTGGATGAGTTTTGAATAGCTCTAAAAATGGAGATGACAATACCTGTATCAATATTTTGCTGTCCTCATAGTGAAGAGATGTTTCCTAAAATCTGATTGGAATTCCTGGTTTTGCAGTTTGTGTCTACTGCCTCTCATCCAATTCCTCTACACCTCTGAGAAGAGTTTGTCTTCTCTGCATCATACCATAATGTAGTTGTGTTCAACAATGAGATTACTCCAACCTCTCTCTTCCTCAGGCTGAAGAAGCCCAACTCCATCTCCTGTTCCTTATACATCCATGTCCTTCTTCTGGATATCTGCTTTCTCAGATGACTATAGCATAACTTGGACGCCTGAATTAGGTGTCTAAACACCAACAGAATGAGTCTGTGTTAGCCAAAGAGAGGACAAAGTCAGAGGTCTTCGACCATAATTTGAGACTTGTGATCAAAAACTGTTTCACAAGCCCCAAGGCAAAAGAACGAATGACTGACCCAGAAGAATTCTGTGTTTCATGGTGACAACAGAAAAAACTCTGGGCAAGCTGAAGGGACTCATCCAAATTAAGTTTGTCTGGCAGTGAAGGCTTTTGCCTACTTAGCAGAATACCCCACTCTTGGATCATTTTGTTGGATTCGGATGGTTAAGGCAGCCACCAGTGAAGTGGTTAACTCTGAAACAGGAATTCGAGCAAAAAGACTTTGTGTTAAGAGCATTAGGAGCTCATGACTCTTGGACAGATGTAGCTTTTGTCTGTATAAAGATGTTGTATCCAGAAGGCTGAAGAATCAAAGAGAATTAAACAACTTCTGAAAGAGGTGAATGTTTAATGGGAAACACAGCTTAGGAAAACAATTCACAGACACTCATTCTGAACTTGGTAACTTTCTCATAAGTAGGAATCAGACTGCAGAACTGAAACCAGTGGCTTGTCTTACTGAGATCTGCTCTGACAAATGGCTGTGTACACTTCTTCCCATTATGGGACCAAAAGGCCAGACTGATCTTATGGAGGAAGGGTTTTGAGAAGAGGAAATGATCACTGTCCAAAATACCCCATGGGCATTGCGACATAGACATGATGAGAGACTAGAAGCTGGTGATCAGCCTAGGGGTGAGGTAACGGGGTTAGGCAATAGCCAGATTATGCAGCATATTTTTTTTTTCAAGTGACAACTAATATACAGTCCAACATGATTTTTCCCTCTCCACCTTTCTGTCCCTGGAAAATGACTCATGTGATGCATCAAGTGATGAGACAGTGGGAATATGACACCAAGAACAGATTTGCCTGTGACTCTGAAAAGCTTCTCAGAGCTCTGCAGAGGGAACTTAGGTTCAGGCACATAGCCAGCAATCAATAAAAATGGGGTTGTGTGTGTTGTTCTGATGGAGATACCTAGTACAAATTAAAACAGGTCCTCTCAGCAGCAACTTATCCCATTTAAACTGAAGGGGGATTATTAGCTTGTTAAACTGTACAGGGTTCTGGGGACTAAATTGTTTTGAAGTCCAGAATGAACTGAGTTTAAAACTTCCTCTCAAACACATGACTGATTAAAATTTTTAAGACCCCAGACTGAGCTCTGCAATACAGGAAAATTCCATAGAGAACATTTGGGTCTAACATGATTAAAAGTGCAGTGTCCTTGCTCTTCCAAGAACTTCAGAGGAGCTCAGCAAAGCAACTAGTTTATGTACATCTTCACTTCTTAAAAAAGGTTAACTGAGTTCACTTTAACACATCCTGTGCTTTTTCAATCACAGCAAGCACTGACCATCCTTGTGCGCAGTGCTTTATCTGGGCTTGCATGGGGATGGCGGAAGGAAGTAATAGGGAAAGAGATTCTCCTTCTTTTTTTTTTGAAGTGGGTGAGATACAGCAAGGGTGATTTGAAAGGAGAAAATCTGGCACAAAGAGAGAACTGCTTGTGCCTCCGTTCTCGATGGAGTTTTGAGTCATTCATGCAGTGCAGTAGCTAGGGAGCCTGAGTGACTCATACATTGCTAACTATGGAGAAAAAAATAAATTTTCTGAAACATTCAAGCATTACTCACATTTTCACTTAGTATCAGCTGATTCTAGTAGCCTTATTCCACCTTTTGGGATTTAGTACAATGGATTATATAAAAGACAGATTGGGCTCAAGCATCCTTTTAAATGATGTGCTAAATACGGCATCAGACACCTTGCCTAGATTAGTAAGTGTTTTGAATGCTCCTCAGTTCAGCATGGAACTTATTATCTTTAACAGGGAGGAGCTGGAAAAATTGCAAAATTCGCATTAGAGTTGACTTCAAAAGCTCTTGATAACTATCTTAACCCACATGTTGTGATTTTCACCTCAAAGGCTTCTCAAATGTTTGGCAACTGGTAAACAGACCACATCCAGGGATTTATTACCCACTGTTGAACTGGTACAATTTCTAGGGTCTTCAGAACCCAAAATCATGGAAACAGGAAAAATTCTAGTCTTTTACAAGATACACAAGCCCAACTCTCTCAGTCTCCCCTCATAAGCCATGGACTAGTCACCTGGCCAGCTTGGTGGCCCTCCACCGGGATTGCTCTACTATGCCCAAGCTTTTCAGTAAGGGAGAGCCCAAAATCAGACACATTTGGTCCAGATGTGGTCCCACAAGTGCTGAGTAAAGGGCAATGGCCTCTTCCCTTGACCCGTGGGCCATGCCTCTCTACCACAGCCCAGTGTTTGCTTGGTCTTTGCCATAAGGGCCGACACCGCTCAAGATGCTCAGCAGTGACATGGCGCGGGCCAGGGCAGACACATCGTGTGGCTGTGCAGTACAAAGATGGCCAGGAGATGCACATATGTCAGGAGATCTACATATAGCCACACTGTCCATAATTTCATCTATTTTCTGGAAGACTGTGTAGACTATTTGGTAGATCCCTGGAGTGAGACCAGAGAATGACATAATTAATTTCCTGATTTATTAGATAAAAATGAGTCATTTCAGTTTTAAAGAGAAGTGATATGATGTAGACCCATTTTGCAAATAGTTTTGAGGTCTACGGAGAAGTGCTGTGTAAGGGCCAGACATCATTTTGCATAGTTTCTTTGTGAATGTTTGTGTGAGGTAGGTCCCTGCTATAAAATTCAATCCCAAAGTGAATTTCCAAATTTGTGCTGCATTATTCTAGGAACTTTAACATAACAGTCTGGCCAGGAGTTTAGTGTGAATCAAAAGCAAACTGGATGTTTTTCTGGACGATAGAAATACCCAGTTTGATTAGCAAACATTACAAAATAAATAAAACCTCTGTGAGTTCTGGAAGGGCTGAGGATCCCAAGTACAAGGCATGTTTGTGCTTTGAATGAACAGGAGAAAAAAAATTCTGTTAGAGTATTTCCACAGTGGTCTGATTCAGTTTTGTGCTTCTTCCTCTGAAGTCCCCGATAGTCCCTCTCAGGGCCAAGACATTGACATCAGATTGGGAAGGTCCAAGATTTCCAGTGCTAGGAGACTGAAATATTTACCAGAGACCACTGACAGCCTTCACTTGTGGTTGAGACTGAGGTCTCATGTACCATGGGTTGCCCAGATAAGAAACATCTGGACAGACTGATGTTGGTGCAGTGTTGTGCTCCCCTTGGCATGCCTTTCCCAGCCTTGCTGTCCCTGGAGCTATCACTTTTGTAGATCTCTGAACTCTTACCTTAACCCTAATGGAGGCTTGGGATTGAGACTGAAGTCCCTGGTACCATGAGTCATCAAGATCAGGAAGTTGTGAATGGAGCAATCTTGGTGCAGTGACATGCTCTCCTTGACATGCCTGTTTCAGCCCTGGTCTGTGGAGCTGGTAGGCATGGTGGTTCTCTGAATCCAAACCCTAACCCTCAACCCTAATGGCAGCTGAGGCTGAGGTCCCTGCACCATGGGTGGGCCAGATAAGAAATATATGGAAGGATCAAAATTGGTGCATTGCTGCGCTCTACTTGGCATGCATTTTCCCAGTGCCTCCCCATGACGCCCTCCTCTACTCAACAATATGCAACAGAATTTTCCTGCAGTTGAATGAGGAAGAACCAGAGGTTTTGAGACACTGAAGCCCAGAAAAACATGGATTTATCACTTCTGATTGCCCAGCAGAACACACAAGGAAATATGGGCATGGATGTGGACACAGCAAGCTCAGTCCGGCTGTGTAGTGTACTAGGTTAAGTCAGATGGCAATCACCAAGGTTAACACTACAACTAAGCCCAATTCCAACTCATGATGCATTTGCTTAAGTGCTTTTCCTTTTCCTGATAGATAGATACTTACATACCTTTTTTTGAATTTAATTAATAATTTCTAATGGATTGGACTCCTTTTAAAGTCTGGGTAATATTTATTGAAGCCAGCAGGTTTCTGTGGGGTAAAATAGTGCTTCATGGTCAGTGTGGTGATCTCCAGTGCTCAGGACCATCACAGGGGAAGCATAGGCAGCACCAGGGCTTAGTCAGGCATGTTCTGGAGTGCGCATATTTCAGCTAGAGACAGATGGTTGTTTGCTCACTAGAAATATGTAGGTTAATTCCATAGAGGAATGCATGTATCTTTACCTGATTGCACTTCAGGGGAAATTTGAGTCTAACAACTTCAATGGGAATTGCGGGAAGTACTGAAAAGTCAGGTCACATTTCCTGTGGACCGAGGTGTAGTATTAGACAATGCAGTTTGAAACTGTTAGCTAAGAGGTAAGATAGTGCTATTGCAAAAAGGCTTAAAGGTTTTGTAAGGTAATTGTTAGGAAATTAATCATGAATAGGTCAAAAAATATTATGTTACTAAGTGATGAGTAGTCCAACTGTGAATGCAGGATGCAGTGTTTTTCCTTCATCTCAGAGCTAGAAAATTTTGAGAGAAGGATATGAATGTAAAGTGATTTCCTGATTAAAAGAAGCAAAGTGGATCAGGAGTCTCCACCTTGGAATACAGTCAGCTGAGGTTCTGTAGAGGTCTCTATGTCCCATTTAGGCCCACTGAACTTGGGATGCCATAGAGAAGGGTGAAAAAAGTAAAGGTCATTTACTATTTCTCACGTTGTAAGAACTAGAGGGACTCCAGCCATCAGCAAGTTTTGTACAAAAGTACAAAAGAAAGTACTTTTTTCACAGAGTACCTATAAAATGATGGAACTGATTGCTGTACTAATTGTGAAGGTGGAAACCATACAAATATTCATGACAGACTGAACAAATTACCTCTGACTGTGATTATTAAGAATGATATTGCAGAATCTTCTGCTCAGAAAGTCCCTAATCCCTTGCGGAGGGTTGACACTGGCTGGGTGACAGGTGTCCACCAAAGCTGTTCCATCTCTTCCCTCCTCAGCTGGGCAGGGGAGAGAAAATATGATGAAAGGCTCATGGTCAAGATAAGGACAGGGAGAGATCATTCAACAATTACCGTCATGGGCAAAACAAATTCAGTTTGGGGAAATCAATTTAATTTATTGACAATCAGATCACAGTAGGGTAAAAAGAAACAAAACCAAATCTTAAAACAACTTACCCTCACCCATTCCTTGTTCCTGGGTTCAGCGTCACTGCCAATTTTCTCTACTTCCTTCACCCCAGAGCTGAAGGGGGATGGGGAATGAGGACTGTGGTCAGTCATCACATGTTGTGTCTGCTGTTCCTTCTCAGGGGAGGACACCTCACACCCTTCCCCTGCTCGGGGTGGGGGTGGGGTCCCACAGGAGACAGTCCTTCATGAACTTTTCCATCGTAAGAACTTCCCATGGGCTGTAGTTCTTCACAAACTGCTCCAGTGTGGGGAGTCCTGCTGGTGGTGGAACATAACAAAGGAAGGATCACAAGGAGTCAAGGCTCCTTAGGGCACTCTGGAGAGGGACAGCCTTGCAGGTGTTGTGGGACAGCCCAGCCACACACCCATACTGGCCCTTGTCTCCTACTGCTTCTAAAGGGACCTCATCTCTCTTTGCATGACACTGGGGAAAAAAATTATCTGCGTCTGAGGACATTCAACGCCTCATCCTGCTCAGGTGAGCAGTGTTGGTGTAGCCAGATGTGTCTCACCATGCAGGTCTCCAGCAGTGGGGAGCAGTAACAGAGACCAGGAGCACTGGTGCCAGGACCTGCACTGTCCTTGCAGCCGCATCGCTTCTGCAAACCCACTCGATGGCAACAGCCCTGGGGATACCCTGCTCATGACTTACCCTACAAGCACCTGTACCCCACAGTGTGACCAGCCCACGTGCCCCAGCCACCCCAGCCATGGCACGCTTCACCTCTTTATCCATAACCTCCGTGTTCCTTCTGCCTCTGCCCTGCCTTATCCCATGGCTAAGCAGGGATGGACATAGCTGGGAAAGGAGCTGTGCAGTGGTCCAGGCTTTGCTTTGTCAAATGTCACCATGCACATGTTGTGCAGAGCTGTGCGGTGGGGAAAGGAGGGCATCTGCTTGTTGCTCCCAGCCTCTGTCACATTAAGCTTCTGCTTTAGAGTGGAAATTCTGGAGTACACTCTGCCATTTCCTATTATTCTGTACATGACTTGGCACAATAAAGCCCTCTGTGGCAGGTCTCCAGGAGCTACTGTAACTCTCTGTATGCACCCTATACATTCTGGAGGAATCACAGGGGAATTAACACTGCTGTTTTCAGTCTGCTGCTGCACTGCATGTATAATAATGGAAAAAATTTGCATTCATTCAACAGTGTGTGGGAATGCTTAAATTATAAAACCCACTTTAATTAAGAGGGGAAAAAACCCAACAAAAAAATATCATCATTCATGTTAGGTAGTCTGAGATCCTTAATTTGCTTTAAATGAAAAGGTCGATGTCAGTTTAGGTTCAGTCTAGAAAGAGGAATAATTTGTTTGATCACTTGAGAAACAGGAGATGTTGCCCAGTAACTTGTTATTTTATTTCAGCGATAGTGTCCTCACCCGAGGTTAACTAGAGTTGTAGAACTGACAAAGCACTGAGCTGCTGTATCTCTGGCTTCACCTCCTGAGATAACTACTGCTGTAGCAGAAGATGTCCTCAGAACAAGACACAAAAATACACATGAATAATAAAGAAAAAACTTTCTCTTGCACCTCTGTAAGTCCAATTTACATTTATGTGACTTGCCAGTATTCCTTATTAAAAAAAAAACAACTTAGGAATTCACAGTGGCCAATTATTTCCTGGAATCACAACATTTTGACCAAAGAAAACCTTCAGGGGTTATTTTCATTTTTCTGTTCACAGAAGAACAGAATCTCATTGATATGGAGACTGTCTTCTCCTCTTCCCTGTACAGTGTAGGTCAGTCACACTCGCATCCTTCAATTGGACAATGCTTTAGTTGGAGGAAGATCCCAGATGTAAGGTTTCTGGGTTCCTCAGACCTAAGGGCCTGTGGCAAAGTGACGGATGTGCAGCTCTGTGCCAGCCCATCTGCTCATGTGTCAGAGCTGTGGGACACCAGTGGGGATGGTGCTGCAGGTGTGGATGGTGGTGGTGGACACTGGTGGTGCTTACACAGGACCTCTCCTTGCACCTTTCCTGAGCAGGATTTGCCCATCTGCTCCCTTCTCATTAGGCATAAGTGCAATTGTAGGCTGCAGTTCCTCTCCTCCTAAAGTAACCCTTTAAATGCATTTGGACCTATTCCACCACAAAAGCACTGCCTGACTCCCAGGGGAGCTGTGGGTGACCACCTCATGCCCTGTCTGCAAGCAAGGAGTTCAGGGAGTGTGTTCAGTCCTGCTTGGCATGTTGTGTGCTGCCAGCAGACACAACATGCCCTGATTTGGGCAGCCTGTTCCATGCATATGGCCTGGTCACCTTGGCATTTACAGCTGCAGAGGGGCAATGACGCCAGTGCGCTACGGGCAAACCCAGACACTGCTGTGCCCTTGCTGGCAAAGCATCTCGTTGGCCTCTCTGAGAGCCCTTCACACCCAGGTGATAATTATCCAACACGTCACTGCAGCCTCTCCCCATCTCCTCCATCCTGTCATGCAAATGAAAGTCATTCTGTGAAAGGTCACAGTTTTCTCCCGTGGAGGATCTGTGCTCAACTGCTCCCTCCACCCCACTGCCTGCTGCCAGTGTTTCCACTGCTCCCTGTGCTTGTGCTGCTGGGACATTGAAACAAAGGAGTGGGTCTTTTGTTTTTAACGGGAACTGCTGGTTTCTGGGAAGCACACAGAGTGCCCTTCTTGATCAGAAGCAGTAATCATGGCCTGGGGAGGGACTGCTGCTTTAGTCCTTGGCATTTTATTAACTAGAAGAGAATTTTTATGAAGACCTCAGACTGTGGGCAAATCTGGATTTGTATCCACTGCCAGGTACCCACTGTATCCACTGTAGCAGCTCCAGACTGTGGCTGATGTGGTCATGGGCTCAAGAGGACACTTCAGGCCTTCTCCTTCATGGCACATCCTTTTCAGTATCCTCAGGTGACTGCTCCACCCTGAGAAGGTCCTCAACTAACACAGCACCTACTTGTCATACCTAAACACTGGGTCAGGAATCCTTTGTTCATACTTTTTCTTTTTAAATAATCCACCCGAAGTCCCACAGCCTTAGGATGTGAAGACTATTCTGGACTTTTCTATTTCTCCTTATCCAAATACTGCAACTAGGGTAAATTAATCCCTTTGCTCCTGATCCTATGCTGTCTCTTTGCCATTTTCCTTTTCGTAGTATTTCATCCATCTGCAGTGCCTGATGTATGCCCGGTGAGCTTTTCACAGGACAAACTATATTTGGTTTTTTGCATCACTTGCTAGAGAAGCTCCTTCAACCTGACCCTTTCCTCCGCAGGCTGCTACAAAACAAACTGTGTAAGAGGAAAAGCAAGGTCCAGCTGTGTAGGTGAATCAAAGGTGCCTTACTTGATCCACACCCAAATAAATACAGGTTGGTGAAGCTTGTGCATTCACTACACAGCATGCATCTGACATGCAGTAGTAGCTATTTTCTGACAGCCTGCAGTCCCATCCTGGGGCTCTCTCCTCCTGTCAGCAATGTCAGGACTGCTACACAGCACTAACACATCAGCCCTGCTGTCGCTGTGGATTTCGGGTGAGGTGGTGGCTGTTGTATGAAAAACTGCCACTCAAGAAATCAAGCAGAGGCTGGTAAGAAAAGTCATTGCACAAGCCAGTACTTCCTAGCATATAAAAAATACTTTCTGGTTGTCTTTTCACTGCTATTTCACCCTCAGCCTCACTTTTTATTTAAGACATGTTGCAACAATCAAGGAGTTTTGAACAGTAAAATGGTCTTTTTTCTTTTTTTAACCCCAGCACCATTCAGAACAGTATCTCGCTGTAGAGCTAAGGGTTTGTGAGCTCTAGAAATAGCATCAGTACCAGGGATAATGAAAGGGTGAAAACCCCAAACCAATGTTTGTGAGACTGGGTTTCAAAATGTGGGTGGTAGTCCAGCTTTGGCTTCCTGAACACATTGTCTGAGAGGTGTTACAGAAACACAGAGAAACATCATTCAGATATATGCAAACCAACAGGCCTCTTGCAGTCTCTGTTTCCCAAACACTCTTCTCAGCTCTTCTATAGCTGACATTATTTTTCCTGACTTCATACATTTCCTTTTAACTTAAAATTCTTTGGGTGCAATCTAAGTTCTTGTTTTAATGAAGTTGTCCAAGAAAGTAAGAGAAATTCAGCTGCAAGTTAGGAGGATGTGAACAGTGACCAGATGAATGAAGGGTAACTCAAGCTTTCCATTGAGTAGGTGGAATGAAAGAGCAAACCATCCTTGAGGATGGTGTGTGAAAGGAATAACACAATGAAGTTGCCTGAGATAGCCCAGGCATCCTTTTAGGCCTTATGATTCACATGACATTTGTGCCTTATTCTTAGCTACGCAAATATCTTTCTCTTGCTGTTATTATTTTTTGCTTGGTTTGCTAAAGAAACAAGGCTGATGAGGCTGCCCATCTGGCTGTTTACTTCTCCCACCTGTCCATTCTCCCGAAACCTCTGTGACCCTGTTTCATTCCAGTCTGATGGTGGGATGGACATCTCGGGGTGAATTATTCTACAGGTGCCATGAAAATCGGCTGCTCCTCAGGGAAGGACGCAGCTCTTGCTGGAGATAAGGGCAGGGTTAATCCAGCTGTTGGTACCCTGTCTGTGATAGCATCTGGGTGGGTGCTTATTTATCAGGTCACTGGAGCACAGAACACTTGAAGCCTGAAACACATTACGCTGTCTCTTGCCTGTGGGATGATGTCCTAAAGGACACAGAGCAGCTGGGCTATTGACATGCAAGGGCAAGGGGATGAAGGACACATTTCTCCAGATAAACAAATATCCCCGTGTCTGCAGCTCACTGAGCAACTCCTGCATCCGTAACCCTGGGTAACTAACAGGTAAAGGATTCAGCTCTCAGGATGCAGCTGATTCTGAGTGTTTGCATGCTGTTTGCTGCTTTGTGTGAACTGCTTCAGGCATATATTTGATGTGACTCCTGAAGCTGTGCATGCTTTGTTTACACCACACACCTACTCAAGTGGGAGAGGAGCGGGAGGTCTCTTTGGGGAGCTTTGCCATCCATGCAGGAGCACTGAGTGATCAGTCCCAATTTTGGATTTCCAGAGATGTTGACTTGTCCACCTTTCACATTGCCAAGGTGGCATTTAAGCCCAGAAAACAGATGTTGTAGTCTGGCAGAAATATAAATGCGTGCTCAGATTTGTCCGACAGGGCTGCTCTGCCTCTAACGTTAACTGCGTGTCTTTGCAGGAACGAGACTGTTCTGTGCAAGAGTCTCATGCCGTTGAAAGCTTTCAAGATTGTTTGTGTTTCCTCCCTTTACCAGACTGTTTTGCTCTTCATTCTTTCAAAGCTACATTTCTTTATCTGCAGGGCATTTCCTTCCTTCTTGGGTTTTTCCTTGTCTGTTTGCAGGTATGAAGGATGTAGTCCCACTCAGGTGCTCCCAGGATCCCCGTGTGACTGGCAGACAATGAAAGATCTTGTCTTTTCATTTTCATGTCTTTTTGCTTCAGAGTGACTCAATAGCCTCTGCAGATCCTCACCTTCCCTGCCAAAGGGAGCTCATCTCCTTTCCATGCCTTTTAAAACTTATTAAAATAAAGTCCACGTGTTTAACAAGGAAACGAGTGCAGGGTTATGTCCTGGCAAGGACACTAATGGCAAAGGCAGGATCTGGACAGGTGCTGCTGGAGTGTGACAGCTCTTTTTTTGTGCCCTGCTCCCTTTTTGCCACTCCCATTAGGATCCTGTTCCGTAAATGTCATACTTAGTGTTTTGATGCCTAAGTTTCAACTGCAACCACATGATCTGCTTGTCTATAAGCAAAAGACTTGCCTTGTTTTAAAATACGAATTACAGTAATGAATTCATCCTTAGCTAAAATGTGTGTTTATTCCTATACTGTGAACTCTGCCCCTGCAGAGAGGAAATCATTACATACATCAATGCCCCCAAAAGGGGGGGAGAGGGGGGCTGAGGAGGAAGTAGCACAAACACCAGAGAAAAAGCCTAATGTGGTTGTTATGAATAAAATATCCAGCCCAGCTTTAATCATGAAACAGAATGGCTCCAAATGGCATTGGAGGCCTGGTTTATGAGGCATAGGACTGATACTTCCTCCTCCTGCCACGAGAGTTTTATTTTAGGTGATAAAAATGAGGAAAAAACACTGAAAAGTCGGGGGAAAGTGGAAGGATGCTTTGCAGCACCCGTGTCAGTTCGCATCTGTGCGGTGTGCTGCAGAAAAGCAGTTTCACCGCAGTCTGACCTCGCTAAAGCTCCATTCCCAAACGTGGGCCTTGCTGGCAGTCAGAAAGGAGCTGCTTGGAGGGGGCCGGAGAGCCTGCTGTGCTGAGGCATGGGCAGGCAGAGGCTGGCTGGGATTACGCTGCTGCCTCCCCCTTGGGTGATACCAGCGCGAAGAGGGGGCAGGAATCGGAAGGCACCGCCCTGCAGTGCAGCTGAGGATTCCCCCGTTGCTGGGGACATCCTCAGCAGTTTCGTTCCTGGCACTGCTGGAGGACACATAGCGACCACATGAGGCATCCCTGGGTCACAGAAGTCTCCTCCTTCACACGAAAGGCTGATGAGGAGTGGGCACGTTGTCAGGGAGCAGACTGATACAGACGACTCCACTCGCGTACGGACACTGAGTACGCCCTCTCCCACCTTGGGTTCCTCCTAGTTTCCAGGCTCCCCCAGCTGCTGCCGTGCCTCCAGGCTTCCTTGGGTGGGCTGACAGCTTTCATGGTCGGCTTGGGAGGAGCAGGGCAGGGTCTGACAGAAATTACTGGGCTCTTGGAAGGAGCATGTGTGCTACTGCAGTGACACTGGATATTAATTTTTTGTCCAGTGTAAGATTCCCAGGTTAATGAAAACTGCTTTGGACATTATGGCTGACATAAGGGATACTGAGCCCTCTCTTCCCTTTCCAAGGGTAATTTTTATTTCATTGGGGATGGTTTTAAAAATACCTTAGAGGTATCTTTTCTGCACACAAGCCTCTGTGCACCATTCCCAGCACTAAGTGGCATTTATGCCCTACATCACAGCAAAATGTCTCTTCCCAAAAGCAGCCACATCTGGGTGGTGGTAAAGGCTTGGGGCACCTCCAAACAGCTAATTCACCACTGCCATTCCTCAAAGGACAAGCAAGAGGGAACCATCCCTTTCTGGTTCTTCTTCCAAACTGGCATTTTTTCCAGGGTAATCTCCTTTATTGTATATGAAACATAACCAGCTTTGATAAATGACTTTAGTAATCCAGCTCTTGTTTTGTTTTATGGTTTAATGTAACAACTATTAATTACCTTGTCTACGAAAAGAGTTTCCCCCCTAATTGTTTAATAGCATGAAGGACAAATACTTTCATGTTTCCAGTGCATTATTTGGTAGGTTTCTGGTGAGCAGGTTTTTCCTCAGAGTCACCACTGGGTTGTGGTCAGATATTATAGAACTGGGGTGGAGCCTTGGGCCAGCAGCAACCAAATAGCAATGTCCTTCAGTGTTCACTTGACATCACTGGCTGGCCCTGAGTCCTTTCTTATCAACAGAGAGAGCTGTAGCAACACTGAACTGTGTCTGAAATCAAAACCCGGACGTGAAATAAAAGCCAGAACTGTTGACCTCTCTGTAGCACCATTAACGTGCCTGGTTTCCATCAGTAAAACTCTGCTACAGCTTTCACCGCAGTCAGAGGAAATCTACTGCTGTTTTGTTCTTTTTGCTGTCCTCAGGTCAAGAGGAGTCAAATACAGCTTTTGTATGGAGTTGAAAGCCCGTAAGGACTTTTGCACCTGGGACACCTTTGCCTTGTCTATCCGATCCTATCCAGGTGCTGCCTTTGGGAAGACATCTCTGTCTTTCTCTTGGACAGCTCTGTTGAACTCCAGTTTCTGATACCTGCATGATTCCACATGTAGGCCATTTTGGGAGGAAGGGGAAAGGCAGGAAGATTTTCCTTGGAGCATACCACACCATTCGCTGGCCACAGCTGTGTACCTTCACCAGCTCTGGCTGGAGCAGCATCCCCAGATCCCATTAGTTCATGAAGTCAGCAGCAATGGCATGCTTCCCCCTACAGATCAAAGAACTTTAGCTCAATCCATGCTTGCCTGGTCCCAGACCTTGCATCCAGCTGCTGGCTGGAAGGGCACAGTTTCAGCTGTTAGTTCAAACATGCCCAGTTGTGCTAGCAATTTTCCTTATGAGTTTCGCACATCCACAAACGCTATAGCCTGTTTGGATGAACACATCACCCATGGCTGTCCCCTCTCCGGTTTAATATCCGTCACTTGTGTTGGCAATAGCAATGATGGGACCTGGTTGAAATGCCTCTGAATTTCTCAATCAACTCTGGTAGACTTCAAATCAAGGGTGCAGGAACCCAGTGATCCACAGACAACTTTACCAGTGATCATTTTCCTGGACCAACAGTACCACTAAATACCCTGAATCTGAGCAAAGGCTTGGATTTATTGAAGGTTCTTAATACTGGGAGGCCTGAAAGGTACGTAGTGAGCATCTCTGGCAGCAAGAAAACTTGTAATCATGTGTCTAAATCTGAATGTTGGCAGCTGTGGGGACAGGGCCCCCTTTCACCATGCCTCCCCTGCCACAGGGAAAAGTAGAGCACCAGCAGGGCTCTCTGCCACCCTGCAGTGACTGCAGGGATGGTACTACAGTGCAGGCAGAGACCTCTGGCTGTCCCATAGGTGTCACTGCAAAGAACTCATTGATACTCACCTCACTGTGAGTACTGCACCTTGTGAGACTTCTTACAGGTCATTGGCCCACTTGCATTCAGCTCTCTGCCTCCCCTGCTCAGTATTTTGCCTAGCTGTCAGGCCGGGGGTTAATACCTCTCAAATTAGCTGTAAAAATTCATATGAACATTAAGTTCTTTAAACATCCTGTTCTAGTATTTCCTTCGTTTACAATCCATTTCTGGCCTTATTTCAGATAGCAACTGTTGCATGTATAGCATCCTTCTTCTTCAGCTTAATATACAGGGAAATCCTGTCCCATACCATTAAGCTTTCTTGTATTTGCACTGTCTTTTTTCTGTGGCAAGTTTGTGCCTGGATTGCTGAAATGATTTCTTACAGTTTCCAACACAGGGAGATGAAATTGGTGCGTAGGTTCAGGACCCTGTTTCCCAACCTCCTGCACTTCTGTAAGGTGACTTTCTCACATACGTGGCCGAGTTACCAAAGCAACTCCTGGGGATGACGATTCCCGCCACTTGATACTGAGTATTTGCTGAAGCCTTTCTTAACGACATGGAGAGAAATCTCGCTCCTGTCTGGTTTGGTGTGAAAAGAGATGTGCTGCCATGAGAGAGGGGGCTGCATGTTTGAGTGAAGGGAGCCAGTACCCACCACAGGCAGTGTGGTCTGCCAGACTGAGCAGGGGCAGGGATATGCCCTGCTGCTCTCCTGGCTCGGGGAGTACCTTGTCCTTTTTCCTTGAGGAGCTGCTTTTCAAGTAATTGGTCTGTAAAATAGGGATAAATCCACCTCTCATAGCCATTCCCAAAAGATCCAGTAATGTTTTCTCTAGTATTTTCAATATGTGGTGGTCCCTGGGGATACCTCAGGGCCTCTCTTGTGGTATCAAAGCCCAGCTCTCCCAGCAAGACCTTAGTCTCTGACTTGGTGTGACTCTCTGTGACTCAGCTCTGAAATAGTGTTTTTCCACTGATAATTTTGATAAGTATAACCTTAAACTGGGCTACATTACAGATGAGAACCCAAGAACATTTTTAATCTCCTGTTATTTACTTGCAACATCATGAATCACAGCATTACACAGTGTACATGATATTCTCTGATGATATAATTACAGAGCTCTCTGTATACTGTGCTTTCTTAATTCATTGTATTCAACATTCACCTTTTTAGCAAGGCATGCTCTAATTCTCAAATGCATATTATTCAGTTCTAGACTAAACATGGGAATTGAAAACAAGACTCCAGATATCACAGCCACATCATGCTGGCCGTGTGCTTGCTGTGTTTACCAGCCTCACACTGTAGCCTTTCCTCTCTTCTCATACATGAGCAGCACTGGGTAGTTACAGGGTAGGTGCAGCTGTACTGTAGAATGTGTGACTGGATCTTGTTCTCAGCCTTATCATCTGGGGTGTGCTTACGTGAGGAAAAATACCTCTGTGGTTGTTGTCAGTTGCTTATCCTTGATGGGGGAGGTCTCAAAGTTATGTGCTGGCAGTGCTAGGCAAGGTGGGGAGTCTGGGCACCTCACTGGTGCCCTTAGCTACCTCCTTGAAGACAGATACATAAAAAATTGTGAGGAGTACTAAAAGAAACATTTCCCAGAGCACCGCCACACATTGTGTTCCCTAAGGTCAATCAGGGAAGTGAAATTCAGGGGCTTCACAGACTCAGGGGCCTGGAACTGTGAGTGTCCAGGGCAGGGAGAAGCCTGTTATCCGATCTCCAGGCATGGCACAGACTCCGCCAGGATAAGCAGGGCTCATGCCCAGATGGACAAGCTCCAATCCCTCCCCAAGGATTGCTGCTGTCAGACCATTACAACTGGCCTGGATGCTGGTTCTGTGTTCATCCAGCACCTTCACCTTCTCCCCCAGCATTATTTCCAGGTCAGTCCCAACTCATATTTCTACTGTGAAACTTGCCAGAAAGGAGAAGGAGAGCAGCCTTTCCAGGTCCAGGCTGTACAGTTCCTCATCTGCGGCTAGATCAAGAAAAGCTGAAACTGCTTGTTGAGGCTCAGTGTCAGATTTGAAAGGCTGCTGGTTACTGAGCTGCAGTGGATCTGCCTGGACAAATGCCCGTGAAATTGCAAGCAGCAGCATCTCCAGAGCCTCCTCTGAGTGTTCAAGTCAGAGGGGCCGTCTGAGTCTGTGTTGAACAGGAGCTGATCTGGAAGACTTCCTGCAAATTCCAGGGAAATGGCATTTGCTGTGGTAACCTTTGCTGAATCAAGCATTGATTATTAAGCAGCACTCCAACAGAGTGCCTTTTACCCCAAGCTTTCTTAAAATTGTAAATTAATGGCTGGACTTTATGATATTAAAGGTCTTTTCTAACTTAAATGATTCCATGATTCATTATCTGCCGGGTTCCCAGCTCTGCCTTAGCTCTCCCTTGGAAGTTACAAATACAAAGATTTGCCCATAATCTAATTCTCTCTGTGTCTCCAAACCTTGCAGAGAAGATGCCAGTAATTTTCCAGATTTGTCCCCTGCCTGCACAGTTTAGCCAACACCAGCTGCTGCTGTGTCACTAAGGGGCCACAGTCACCACAAAGGTGAGTAATCAAAGTGCAGGCCATCAGCAAACTGCCTTATGGGTGCTTTCCCATCAAAGACCACATCCTACAAAGCCTTGGATTTTCTTTTGTTTCCTTTCCTATTCCCCCATCTGATTTTCATACTTATGAACATGTAAATGCAATAGGGAAATTTAGGAAATCTGTTACTAAGGCAACTGATTAGGTGATGATGCAATTACCTTGTTATTTGAAAGTCAGGGTGCTGTGTGTTGCAGTAAGCTCCTACCAAAGGGGAGAATAAAAGTTTTCATAATATTTTTCCACTCAGAGACAGCACGGCCCTAAAAATTACTTGCCGTGAGAATACACCAAGAATACCGTAAATCAGAAAAATCTGGCTGCCTTTGTTGTAACAGGAGCCAAGGCAAAACCTCCTCCTTTCTCCAATGCCAACAGGATTGAGGAGGGGGTAACTCACTTTCAGGAGATGTCAAGAAGTCCATGGGAAAAAGTACTCATGTGACATGAGCAATTAACAAGACATCCACCTATAATTACATTTAATTATGAAGAAAAGAAATCATAGCAGCAGAGATTCAGGTCTTTGAACACAAATATTGTACCTAAATGCAATTATACTGATGACATTGGACTCCATCACCTCAATGCCTTGCTTGCAGTGAGGGGCCCAGAACTGAACCCAGGATTTGAAGTGTGGCCTCACCAGTGCCGAGTATAGGGGCACAATCACTGCCGTGGTCCTCCTGGCCACACTATTGCTGATACAGGCCAGGATGCCATTGGCCTTCTTGGCCACCTGGGCACACTCTGGCTCATGCTCAGCTACTGTCAGCCAGCACCCCCAGGTCCTTTTCTGCTGAGCAGCTTTCCAGCCACTCTGCCCCCAGCCTGCAGCGCTGCATGGGGTTGTTGTGACCCAAGTGCAGGACTGATTACTTTTCCTTGTTGAACCTCACACAACTGGCCTCGGCTTATGGATCCAGTGATACAGTGGAGCCTGGCCTGGTTCTGCTGTTGCAGACCCTGCCTTTCCCTGGTTTGACCTCCTGTGGCTCTACCACAGGCTTCTCTTCTGTATTTTCCTTCCCCCTTCCTGGTGTTGCCACATGTGCTGCCTCCCACCCTTCTATACAATTTTGGGCCCATGCAGCATAGCTTTCACTTGACTGATGCCCAAAGGTTCTATCTCTGCGTCAGACCCTTGCCTGGGGAAGAAAGGGTCAGGAGCCAGCACAGATGGGGACCTGGTCAGCCCACAGTGAGCATGGTATCTCCTTCCTTTTCCTCCATGCCTTTCCTCAGTACATTCAGTCTCCTCACTGCCTGACACACCAGGATTTTCAGTCCAGGTACCTGCTGCCCGTGCTTCATGCTGACATTCCTTACTGGACCAGTCACCTCAGGTCTGCTGCTTGCTTTGGACCCTACTCAACCCAGTGACGCATGCAACTTGGCTGCCTCTGCCAACTCCCACTGCGAGTTTCCATGTTTCTCTGCACAGATCTGGCTCCTTCTTACATGCCAGGAAGTCACATTCTGGGCTTTGTTTTTAATGTTTTTCTTAATAAGTCCTCACACTGCTCATTTGCTCATGGACAAGCACAATTATTATTTCTGGGGACCAAGAAAAGGTGCTGGAAGAATCAGTAAAAGTCAGCAAATATAGATCTGAAGTGGTAGGTGTTGTCAAGAGATGCCAACTGTGGCTGCTGGGACTTCCTGAGGGCTGCTGGGGTAGCCAGAGGCGGGGAACCTATGCTGTTGGAGAGTGCATGCTAAAGGAAAAAAGGATGGGTGAGAAAGCAAGCCTGCTGCTTTCGTCCAAGATACCAGGAGCCTTGTAAAGGAGTAGGAGATGTTGATGTGCTGTTCTGGACTCAAAATCACCTCTTTAGCCCACATTACTGCCCTTCTGCAGCTGTACAAGTCATTTGAAGTCATTGTTTTGAATAACTTCAAAAGCAAAATCCCACTTGAGTCAGGGCTTGCACAGTAAGTCTGGTGTCACACAGCACCACATGGGTCCTGAGATGCACGCAGGACATCAGTCAGGCTTGAAAACACAGGCGTTGTGTGCTCTGCCAGAGTGCTTGGAGGTGGTGGTGGTGGTGACCAAAAACATTGTGGAGAAACACCTTCTGAGGGACCAGGCTGGAAGAGGTGCAGAAGACCTGCTTGCACTGCTTTGCTGCCCAGCAGCTTTCCAGAGCCAGATCAGAGTTCAGAGGATGCCACAGCAGCAGCAGTGACTGCACCATAGGTCTCCAGAGATGTCAACTTTATCACTCAATGCACTTCTCCCTGCTCCTCTTCCTTGACCACATCGTCCTGGTCACCTCTTGTCTTGCCGGTGTGGTGCTGAGAGGGTGCCAGAGCTGCCACCACCCATGGGCCACACAAAACTGGCATGTTGCTTCTGTAGGATGTTAATCTTGGAAGTGGTGTCACAGTCCAGGATATGCTGCTTTTCCCAAGGACAGTGGCTGACCTGAGAATACAAAACATACTAATCCTCCTTCTCTGTTGGGAAGGTGCCCCGCAAAACTGCCTGAAAAGCATAGGACAGAACTCAAGAGGGCTGCATACAGCCTTCAGTCTTAGGCAATGTACCATGGCTTATGCCAGCAGAGGAGAGCTACTGCATGATCTTCTATCAACCATTGGAACTGGGGCCTGCATTTGGCTAAATCCACCATCTCCGGAATTTAATTTGCCATTGAGTCTTCTTCTTACAGTGGAAAAGTGATGCCTCCGGTGGGAATCCCCTTGCACGCAGACTCCTTGCATGATGCAGCAGGCACCTGATTTGGAGATGCTCCCTGTCCCCATCCCTGGTTCAGGGCTGGCACTGGCCCCTGCCGTGTGTGTGCGAACTCAGCTCTGTGCTTGCTGCAGTGACTTCCCAGTGGGCCAGGGAGGAAAAATGAAAAGGAAAATGAAATTGCAAAACCACGTCTGCTCTGTGGGAAGTGCTCAGGTAGTATGAATTGCAACTGAGATGAGGCAACCCCCTACCACTTTCTAAATAGAGCCAGCAAGCATATGCAACACTAGTAAAACTAAAATGATCATCACCTTCCCCTTGAAGAGTTCATACACTTCTGAATTTATTTTCCTGACTGCTGTACACTCTGCTCTTTTTCCTTTCCTTTTCTTTCTTTTTTTTTCTGTAAATACAGTATCTTGTACCGCTCTTCTATAGTTTTACAAGAGATGGCAACTTGACCACAGCTAGTCAGTGTGTAGATGCTGAAATCCAATACAGCAGGCAGGGCCACAGGAAGGTACTGCGAAGAGAAGCAGAAGTGAAAAAGTCAGTGAAAAGTTAGTGAAAAAGTGGCTGGGGAAGGAACAAGGGTGCCTGCGGGAAGTGGTCCCATGTAGGCAGCCTCCATTGTATTTTTTTCTGTCTGGGCAGGCCCTGGGCTTCCATATGAGGCATTCAGATAGGATCCCCTTAACACCTTTGCTTCTCAAAATCTCCACACCTGTAACCCCCTCCTTGCCTAGGATTTACTTGTGCTGTGTTTGTGAAATGGCTTTCCTCTGGTGACATCCTTTTGAATAATATGGACTTTGCAATATGCGAGATGAGAGCAGCTGAGTCATGTCTTTCCTCTGTGCTCCCCAAAGTGGAAAGCTGCTCAGGCCTAGAGGCAAAAGCAAGGTTTGCTTTTAGCTACCTGAAACAAGCCTGCTGTCTTCACTCGTTGCCCGTGGTGTTCTACTGAGTGCTCTACGCCAGAGCAGAAAGGGTGCAAGGCCATGACCTTACCAAAGTGTTTCCCACCTCTGCTGTCCTGGGAGTCAGAACAGCAGGGAGATGGGCTCACTGAAGTGTTCCAGATGTGCACATCTGCTGGGGGCCTTATGGGCAACTGGAACAGCCACCGAGACTCCCAGTTCCCAAGTGTTTCAGCCACCACATCTTGGCAATGACAGGGACCACCCCAGCCCTTGAACCATAGGTCTCTAGAACAGCTTGGAGGACCACTTCCACCTATAGATAACAGGAAAACCCAGGCACAAAACCAGTTTAATTCAAGTCTACAAAATGGTGATATCAGGATGTCACGATGTCAGGAATTTCCTCCCTTTCTCAGTCCAGCTCAGAGCTCCTGCCCTCACATAGCCCTCCTTATCAAGCTGCTCCCTTAGCCTTTAGTTACAGTGAAGAGTTTGCTCCTGAAGCCACTGTTTTTCCTTCCTAGAGGCAAACATGGCTTGACCTTTTTGCATGCTTTCTGGGAAATATTGGCTCTGGTTCAGCTCAGAAGAGCTCTGGCAGAGCACCCCTAAGAGATGGAGATCCCCATAGTGTCCAATTAGGTTTTCTGCCTTTATATATTTATTTTTCTGATTGTAATATACTTTTATGACCAGAAAGAATTGGATACTTCAGATAGAAATCACTCTTTATTTTTATTGTAACATTTTTATATTCATGGCAATAATTATGGGTTAATTATGATGGTCTGTCTGCTTTTAACTTTTTATGCTTCTGTAACAACTTCTGTATCAAATTCCTTACATACATGGAGCCATGTTGAAGCTCACTCTGAAGGGCTCTGCAAAACTGTACAGTTACAGGATTTTTGATGTGCATTTTTATACTGCTTGGGAGTCAGATCTGAACCGAGGGTGATTAATAGGAATTCACTGTCACTGAAATATTTTCCAGTGCTAAGCCCTTTACAAACCTTTCAGCCCACCTCTGTCTCTTCTATGATTTCATTTGTCCCTCTGTTTTTTAATCCAGGAGTTGATCTTTTCACTGGCCTTTTGCAAGAGTATTGTACAATACCACGACTGCTTTCTGAGAGAAAACACTAAACAAATACAGTCATAAAATCACACAAATGTTAAGGTTGGAAAAGACCCCCAAGATCAGCTGTCAACCCAGCACCGCCTAAACCATGTCCCTGAGTGCCACATCTATACATCTTTGTGCCTCCACAGATGGTGACTCAACCACTCCCTCAGGCCGCCTGTTCCAATACTTGATGACCCTTTCCATGAAGAAAATTTTCCTAATACCCAATCTAAACCTCCTTTGGTGCAACACAAAGCCATTTCCTCTTGTCCTATTGCTTATTACTTGGGAGAAGAGACTGATCCTCACCTTGCTAAAACTTCCTTTCAGATAGTTCTAGAGACCCATAAAGTCTCCCCTGAGTCTCTTTTTCTCCAGGCTGAATAACCCAAACTCCTTCAGCTGCTCTCCATATGACTTTTTCTTCAGAACCTTCACCTTCAATCATGGAATTACAGAATCGTTGAGGCTGGAAGGATGTCTGGAGGTCATCTTGTAGTGCATGAAGCCGGGCTGATAGACCAAAAGTGTGATCCTCTTCCTGCTTGTGGCAATATAAATTAGAAGTTAATATCTTCTGTCAGCTTTAGGTTGCAGACCCATGGTTAAGCCTGAGCTCATTTGTTTTGGCAATATGCTTGGATTGCTTTGGGAGGCAAACTCCAGAACTTCCCAGATGACCTCAGAAGTGAGGCTTTGCCTATTACCCTGTGATATGGACTTCCAATTAGGATAGGATTCATTTACCCTGCAAAATATGAACTCTCATTTTGCACAGCAAGTGCAGTATTACTGACGCACAGAGCCAGAGAAGTACTCAGGCTAGGTAGGATCACTGAAGCTCATCCCTCCACCAGCTTTCTACAAACTGGATGTGGGTGCTGTCCACCCCCTTCACCAGGCCATTGAGAGGCATCTGATGGGATTCTTACAGAAAATGGGAAACCTTGTGCTGAGTGTGGAGGTCCATCTGAAGTCAGGAGGTACGTCAGTGTAGGGAAGGAACAAACCGGAGCCAGGATCTGAGGTAGAGGCAGCCTGGCTGAGAGACCCACCATTACCTGCACGCAGCGGCAGCACAATCATCAATTGCTGCCAGCAGTGCCAAATCCTATTTTCCAGGTCATCAATCTTACCAGCCACTGCAAAACATTATATAACTCCACTCTACTTGATATTCAGCTTTCATCACATCTCTGTAAGGCTTAAGCCAAAGATCTGGGCAGATTTTGCAAAATCAGATCCAGCCTGTTAATGGGTGCCTCATGTCTTTGTTGTTGTGGCCTAGTGTGTGCTGCTCCCTGTCTCTGAGACACCATGCCTCATTCACATGGGTTGTGCAAGGGCTGTCATGGGTCCCCCCCAAAATCTTACTAAAGTGTGCTGCCAAGCTTAATGCAGTGGGCCACCCTGTTAAATGTCTGGGAGAAGCCGGTATCCACATGATGAAATGAGTTACTCAGCTTTTCTGTAACGCTGAGCCTGTGGCAGGACCAGCACTGGCTGGCAGTACCCCAGCCTTGCCCTCCATCCTCGCTGATGGGAGAAGTACACAGTCCAGAGTAAAGAGTAAACAGGGAGGGTATGGTCAAAGGAAGAGCTCGTTGCTTTGAAACCCCAGTAAAAGGCTGTGTGCTGTGTCAGAGCATTTCCCAGAGCATCCCTTAGGGCTGCCACACAGCCCACAGATTGGGGGTTTTTTTGCTCCCTGCGTCAGCATTGCCTAAAATATCAACTCACCTTCATTTCTGGTCCTTCAACCCACAGTCCTCAGTCCAATGCCACCCAACCACACAGAGCTCTACAGTTCCCTGTATCTCTTCTCCACCTTACCCTATTTGGAAATTTTGCTAAAGGCAGAGGACAGTTTCAAGGTGGGACAGTCCAAGAGGTAAGAAAATGAGGACAGCCTTAGCAGGCCAGACCAGAAGTTCATCTAAGCAGGAATTCTGGTGGTCTCTGGATGGAGGAGGAAGTTGATGCATAGGAAAGAGTGCAAAACCAGCATGGGAGAACCCATCGTACAGCCTTCCAGCTGGATAGCAAGCCTACTGCAGCTAATAACCATCCAAGACCATAAAAGTAGGAACAATCACAAATCTTCACACCCCCTGCGTGCAAGATGCCTTGCTGCATTTTTTTCTCAACATGCCCTGGAGGTGTGACAAAAAAACCCAATAAAAATGCTAAAAGTAAACTCTCCACAAAAATCACCATGGGGCTGCTAATGCAGTTCTCTCCTTCAGGACCAGCTGGGGGATCAGCCACACCTGACAGATGCGAGCTGCTTTGCCAGGGCACCATTAGACAGCACTCGGATTTGGCGGAGATGAGGGTCACGGCCAGCCCTGCCTGGAATTCAGATGTGGCTCCTGTTTGCAAAATCTTTCCTCCCTGCTCTCTGCTAACATTTAATATCTGTGCAGTTCATGCTCACAAACACTTTAAAGCCCTAGCTAGTCACCATAGGCTAACTCTGCCTTTAAATATTTGTGGAGAATAAATACCACACTATATGTTTAGGATAAGACAAATCGCTCTTTGCCTTGAGTTGGTTAGACGGATGACTGGTTGGTATGAATCACAAATGTTACAGTCCAGTACATAATTCCTGATTGAGCACGGTGTTATGGCACACGGTTGTGTTCCCTGATTTGATGGCTTATTTAACTAATCAGCACAGCAGGAGCAGTTCATTTCAACTATTCCAATAAATGAGAGCTCTGTAATTTGCACATGCAGCTGTAATAGTTGTAATGCTTCATTCCTGCTGTGCTGCTTAGTTACATAAACCATCTAGTTGGAATCAATACTTATTTACTGTACCTAATCAACACAGTTTGAATTATAAACATGCAGAATTTGCATATAAGCTGAGCCACTGAGATTTCCCCCAGGTACAAATATCTGAGAGTTTCTTAATCTGTTCAAAAGGTCAGGAGAAAAG
Source organism: Gymnorhina tibicen (assembly GCA_013399875.1). NCBI lineage: Eukaryota > Metazoa > Chordata > Aves > Passeriformes > Artamidae > Gymnorhina > Gymnorhina tibicen. The sequence goes on along the minus strand of VXAZ01008540.1, from coordinate 183,735 downwards.
GATGTAAAAAGCAGCAGAATAACTAACAACCCATGTGAAGGCTTTGTTAGGTCTTTTCATGGGAAATGCAGGGGTTTGACATTCATAACAAGAGGCTGCTGGAAACCATGAAGGAAATGCACAAGAACAGCCTTTCCTGTGCTGCGGAAACTTTGACTAGTAATTTTCTGGCAGCTTTCAATTACCAGTGGATGGGCTGATGGGCTGGAGGCAGAAGGAGAAGATAAAGGTCCAGATCTCCTCACGAAGCCTGGTGATATTTGACAGCACCTGGGGCAGGCAGGGGCTGGTGAAAAACCTCCCTGCACATCAGAGCTTCTGTATCACAGCTGCTGAACAGCACTCCCAGAGGAAGCCTGATACTAATCGATGCTGTCCATTTCCTACCTGGTATCTAATAGACAGCAGAGATTCAATGTCCTTATCTAAGGCACACAGGGCTCATCCTGTGTAACACTGCTTCTCTTCAGAGCCCCTCAAGCCTGAGCTGTTGCCAAAACTGGTATTAGCAGCGAAAGATAGTTTAGGGGATAGCTGACCACCCACTCCATAGCCCATTCTGGCATCCTCCTTGAAATGCTGGGTAGACCAGGTGCCATTGGGGTGAGCTGTGCTAGAAGCAGAGAGGTCTCTGCTCTCATGGGCAGAGGGGCTGCTGGGCCAGTCAAAGTGGCAGCCAGGACCTGCCTGACTTCCCCTCACAGTGCACACCTTGAAAGATTAAAAGAGCACTGTACCCTATGTCCATTTGAAAAGGAACGGAACAATTTTGATTCCCAAGATAATTTCCTCCCTGTATAAAAATAATAGAGGGAAGAGGGGGGAAGTTGAAAAGGACTTCATCCTCAAAAAGGCACAGTTTAGAACTCCCAGTTTTCAAACAGGTTTGCCTTGTCAGTTTTGTTTTGATTTCAATTTAAGATCTTTGTTTTGATAGAATATTCTCCTGGATGAATGCACAACCAGTTTGTCACAAACATGTTTAATCAGAGCAGATGGAAGCCAAAAGCTGGTGATTGCTGTGAGCTCATGTGCCTTCACATGGTACATCTGGAGTTGTCTTTCAGAACTGGCTCCAGGCTTCACAGTGGTCTATACAAAATTGAGTTTTTCAGCCCAAAGCAGGCAGATGAAATGAGCTTGCCTGGGGAGGCAGGTTTTCTGCCCTGGCTGCCCTGCACTGGGAGAAGATGTTGTCTCTGCTGGTGTCCCAGCATAGTCCCTGGCCCCTTTGGGAACAGCAAGCTGGGGAGCTCTGCTTCTCTGGGTATCAGTGCTTGGTGCCTCAGCCCTCAAGCTGAACACCCCTCTTAGCCCACCTGCACAGGCACCTGAATCTGTTTTCAGTGCTTCAGCATGTCTGAGATGTTTGTTTGGAATAGCAGCAGTGGCACAGGTCATGGGGCAGCAGCTAGAGGCAGGTCTGGTTCATTGGGGTATCTTAACTGCTCATCTAATGAGCACCATGTTTTAAAACAGAGATAAAAAGAAGACCTTTCCTGGCAGAGAAACTGCTGAGTGTTGTATTCCTGTATTTGGAAAGCACTAAGATACATGGAAGAAGCATGTGGACTCAAAATGTCTCCCTGAAGTAGAGTACCTGCTCCCTGCTTTTGCTGCACCATGGGAAAAATATCCGAGTACAGCACCAAAATACCTTGCAAACCACAGCCTTCTGGGCATTAGCTTGCTTTATTACTCTCCCTCTGGCTTTTCCAGCAGTGCTTAAAGAAATGACACCAAACATGACAGCCTGCTCCCCTAGGCTTACCAGGGCATTACATGGCAGGTCCCTGTAAGGGGATAAAAGCTTTAAATGGGGGCTATCCCAGCAGATGAAGGACAATGCCCCTGATATGAGGGTGGGTTTTGATCCCATCCTACTGAAAGACTTCCTGAGGCAAAGACCTCAGGCTTCTGCATGTACTTTCCCCAGTAAACCATGATGAGACCTTTTTTGTAGCACAAAGTGAAGTATGTGAGCCTGTGAGATCGGAAATCGGTGCTTCTAAGGCAGATGCAGCACACCAGTGAGCACACATGGGTGTCTTCTATAACAATTTTAAGGTCGGCATGTGGAATACCATGTCCCAGGGTTAATTTTTACTATTATTTGAATTCTTTTACTGATAGGCATCCTGTGATGTACCTGGAATGAGCCTTGAACCCCCTCAGCCCCACTACCTGTGACTGCAGAGTTGGACATCTGCTCTGAAATTCTACAGAAACCCCTTCAAAGACCACAGTGTTGTTACCAATAACTGCATCGTGGCACTTGGTTGCAGCATGCTTTTCACAGCATCCCATAACCTGAATGCATTTCCTAGCCGAGCTTCATGGGATGCTGGACAAAAAAAATAATTTGAGCACTTCTCAGATCTCAGCTTGCCCTTGTACCCACAGTGTGCAAATCCTGTGACCAAAAGAAACAGATTTAACACAAACCTGTACAGATTTTTCCCTACAAGTCCATACACTCTGATGGCCTCTGCCCGAGTCTGAGGAAAATCTAGTTAGGTTAAGGAAAGTTAATCTCAGTATCACTTTGGTCATCACAGGATCCCCTTCCTTAGGATACAGGTACAAGCCAAGGTAGGCAATTATTCCTGTGAGCACCCCTATGAGCACAGGTGTTCCCAGTACACCAGTACAGAGGAGACCTGCACCAAGCTGCCTGGCTCTGCAGGTGCAAAGCCTTGAACACAGCCCAGCAGGTGCCTGCCCCTCTGCCCCTCCCCACTTCCCTTATTTGCTGGCCATCTTCTGCACTTGCCAGTTTTACAGCATCACAGGTTCCCGCAGGCTGGTAAGACTTCTTTAAAACACATCACAGCTGCCATTGCATTTGCATCCTGAGTTTGTCACGGTGCACTCAGGTTTTGGCTTTGCTGCATTGTCAGGGATGTTCTGTTCACAAAATCTGTGCATTGGGATGCTTGTTGCCATGTTCCGGTTATGTGTGGAAGCTGGCAGAAAAATGCAGGGGTTTCCCCCTTCACCTTTTATTTCACTCAAATGTGTTTTCAGTCATTAGTTATTCTGTGTCCATGAGCATTTCAAATAACCGAGTGGAGGTGGATGCGATATATTAGCTCTGGCCTTGTTGACCACCTTGGACTTTGCTGGGTTCAGCAGAGACAGGGCTCTCAGAACACTTCCTTCAAGACATAATAATAAAAAAAAAAAATAGTAGCACAAAATTAATGTGATAGTAATATAAAAACACATAAATATAAATAATATAAATTATATTGATAATATAAAGGAATATCATATAAATAACATTATATAAATATAAAATAACATGGTATAAACAATAACTAGGTTTGACCATTTCTCTGATGTTTCTGATACATGTCTACACACATGTTTTATAAGAACTGGGCTGGATAAGTTGTAGTTTAAACTGATGCTCATTTGATTAAATCTCAGTTTTCCTAATCTCCTTGATCTTGTTCTTTTTCTTCCTAGTGGGAGAATCATCCCTCCCTCTCTGCCAATCCTCTAGCCATCTTCCTGATGAGCAGGGTTGTGCTCATCACAACAGAGATTAGGAATCTTTCCTGAACCTACTGACGCAGCCCAGATTCTCCACAGGGCACCAAGTCTGAGGAGCCATCCCAAATGGATTAAGCGAATGTGAGCCATGAATAAATTAAAAAGAATGTTTTTTTAGAATAACTAAGAAAATATATATTTTTAAAATGTCTACATGAATAAAATGCAGAGGAAAATATTCTGCACAGAGCTCCTGGTTTCTTCCATGGTGGCTGCCCATACCTGCCCAGGTTTGCAGCAGACTGAGGCAGGGGCTGGGAGCAATGGGCACTTTGTGGGTCATGGGGTGTTCACTGGAGCAAAGCCCCCCACAATGGGGCCAGCACTAGTCAGCAGAAGGCAATGCCAATATGTATTTTACACATACTTTAAACGATGGAGGATTTCTTCTTCAGCACGGTTGGTGGATGGTGAAAAGAAAGTGGCTGCTGGGACATGACTTGACCAGCACCAGCAGAGCAATCTTCTCAGGCCAGGCTCAGGTTTCCCCTCTCTCTATGGCCATGACTGTGCGGTAAAGCTCAGCTCTCAGCAAAGCTCAGCTCCCAGCTGCCCCCATCTCCTGCCCCTTTCACCATGGCATGGTGCATCTATAAAAGTGTGTGTATGTTGACTTCTTTGTACAGCTGCCTGTCAGGCACGTTGGCTGGTTTGTTATAATCCTAGCAAGAAACACAGTCAGACTCCATGAATATAATTTAAAATACTATTTATTAAGCCTAATAGTATAAAGGAAGAGAGAATAGTATAGATAAGCTAACATCCCTTTAGGCGCTGGGAGCCTCACATTGAGCAGCATCCAACTGCCCTCCTATTGGCTGCAGCACAATGTGGAGACTGCCCGTGGAAAGGTTTACCTTATTTTGGTCATTCAAGATATTACAGGCTTTTCTTCCATGAAAACAGCTCTGTTCATCATTTCTCCCACCCAACAGGCAGGCTGTTCACATGAGAACTTGTTGCTGCACTGTGAGATAAAGGCAAGCCATGCAGGTGGTGTCATTGTGGGACAGAGTGAGAGTTGCCTGTGAGATCCTCCACTGCAATGGCCAGGCTCCGTCTGTCCTGCGTCGGGGGAGATGTGCAGTGTGTCACAGCCCTGGAGCCAGCTGGTTTGTGGAGATCACCAACCTTTCCCACTGGGATCACTGCAGGCAGGAACACCACACTCCCCTCTCCACATTCCTTGGAGAACTAGTCATCATGTTGGTGCTTGGGTTTACTCCACCACTTCAGGTTCAGACAGCTGAAATATAAGACTAGGAAAAATCAAAGCATTTAACAATGTTTTCATCGGGGTTTTTTTTCGCTCAACAAAGGGTGTTATGTTTTCCTGATATGTTGGTCCCAGATTTTAAATAGCTGTCTTCCCTCCTGACGCAGCAGAAATTCTATCGTGTGAAAGACACTCCTTTAATTTTTATCTCCCATTTCTGCCAATAACCATATATATACACCTATATTTAGTCGTATGTCTCTATCCGTGACAGGCAAGTAAGCAATTCTGGCATGAATGTACTTGTTCACATGCCGAATTTTCATTTGCTTGAATAAAATTCTGTCTCCAGACATCTGTTTACCCATCCATCCAACTACTCATCCATCCACACAAGCAGAAAAACCCATAAAAATATTTTCAGAAAAACAACCCCAAAGGGGTACAGTTGCAGCTGTAATAAACTGTAGGTAATGGAGAGTTGTATTTTTAGATTTTTTTTGGCAACCCATCCCTCTCTGATTTATGCTTGCTGCCAGTATATTCATGATAGGAAAACTAGTTGAAGAAAACAACTAGTTGTTGGCTGAGCAGTTTTTAAAACTCTGCTTTAGTGCTGCTGTTTACCTTCTGAAATATTAGGAAGGAGTCAGAAAAGATAACTTGGAGAGAAATTCTGCTGAAATCTTTCCTCTGGTGTGTTTTTTCAGGCAGGTGTATTAAGTAATAGGAAGAGAGTTCTGCTTTCTGACAGAAGGCACGTAGGTGAGAAATGCAAATGTTTTAAGAATGAAGTTTGTTTAACCTCGAGAAGGGGAGCCTCAGTGGGGACCTCATTGCTCTCTATAACTCTCTGAAAGGAGAGTGTAGTGAGGTGGGGGTTGGTCTCTTGTACAGTGTCTGCAGTGAGAGGACCAGAGGAAACAGCCTTAAGCTGAGACAGGGGAGATTCAGATTAGATATTAGAAAAAGTTTTTCACGGTGGCAGTGGTCAGGGCTCGGAAGAGGCTGGACTCACCATCCCATAAGAGGTGTCTGGATCCGGCGCTGGGTGGTGTGGTTTAGGGGTTACAGTGATAGTGCTGGGTTGACGGCTGGACTCGATGATCTTAAAGGTCTCTTCCAGCCCTGATGACTCCGTGATTCCATGTGTGTCATTATGATAAACATGGTGCTAGCAAAGGGTGGAGGGAAGAGCTCTGCAGTAATGCTCAGGTGGATTATCTGCCTAAATCTTTCAGGTTCAACTTCAGTGATCCTTCAGGAGTCAGAAATAGATATGGAAGAGATTACACAAAATTAAGTCTGACAAAGGAATATATCTGAGGAGAAACATTTAAATATTTTTGCTCCTTCGTGTGGTTTTGTCATAACAGGCAGTAGATCTTGTTGTGAAGATATGAAAATTACATCTTTTCTTCGCCTTTGACAGGTTGCAAGTTTGTGATACAATATGGGACACCCCAAGAACACTTAAACAGTGCTAAATAAATGATCTTGGTATAAAACTGGCAATTTTTTCAGCATCCTTCACCTTCTACTCTGCCTTCCTGCGTGCCTCGTAATTTCTTAGCCTCACCTCCCACAAAAGCATGACCAAAACTTAATGGCCTTACACTCCCTGTCCTTCACCAGGTCTTTGTTGCTTTAGCTCCTCCTTGGGCTTCATGGATTTTGCCCAGCCACCCTCCCTGGAAAACAGCATCTCTCCAGCTCCTTCATGCAATACTCTTTTCCCTTTGGGTGGTCCCTGCTTCTCCCTTGGAATCCAGCAGGAAGGGTGCAATAAACAGCAGGTGAGGGAGGTTCCTGATGGGTATTTTCCCCTTGATCAGCTCCACTGAAGCCTCTGCTGGGAAGGGTCTTGGCCAGGTCAAACACAGAAGCGTTTGCAAGCGTGTGCTTCCATGGAGACCATCTTACTTCTTTTTTAGGCAGACCTGGCATCATAGGGACTGTCCTTACTGAAGTCAGCATGGAATGTGCCAGAAGACAATCCTGAGCTTGTGCTGCTCTCTTGCCCTAACAGCGGCTCAGGAGGTTTTGGGTGATTTATTCCTTATACACCAAAGCCATTGATTTATTGGTATCTCCATTGTAAGGAAGTGTTTAGATTCCCTTGTGGCTTTGATACCATCAATAATTTAGATGTGGCTTCAGCTGTGAGCATTGCTTCTGCTGGTCCCACAGACTGTGCCCTGCCCTGGGCTGCTCTGGCTTGGGTATCCTCATTATTTTACAGAGGATAGTTCATCTATAAAAGCTACTGACAAATCAAAAAAGCTCAAAAAATCAAAAGCTATTGACGTCAGAAGGAAAGCAGAAAAATCCATAGGTGATCAGACTTCGATATCTTCGGTTTTAACATTAAGACTGCAGAACATTTCAATACCATGCACTTTATGTTACCACTAGAAAGGTGTCTTGAAGCCTGTGGACTAAATAATCTTACAGGGTACTGGAACTTAGTCTCTAAATTAGGGAAATGGGGTAGTTCAGATACAAAGATGGAATGTGGTGAGCTGACATAAGGAAAGTCAATTCCCTGTTAGCTCCCAGCATTTCCAGGTCAATTTAGGGCATGCACATCACAGAACCTGACAGTGGGGAGAAAACAGGCGTATTTCATTCCCTGCCTTTCAGATTCCAATAGCAATGATGAACTCAGGCCAAAGCAGTTGTTTGGGAATTTATGACCAATTGAGGTTATTGGGCCTTGGCCTTAGGTCAGGCAGGTCTCTAGGGGGTCATTAATATCTATTAAATATTCTGCATATCTTTTATTGCTGTTTAAATGATGAGTAACTGTGAATTATAAGAGTGTCTTCCATATATCAAGTGGTTCAAGGTTGGTAAATCTGAAATACATTAACAGAGGTGAATTGAGCTCTAATTAGAAATTCATTACCATTCATTTGTACTTTCTGTCACAGACCTGATGGTTGGGCTGTACTGAAAGCTGACATGAAATAAAACTTGCAATGTTTTGTAGAAAGAAGAAAAAAGAGATACTGGAAAATACAATACAAAATTATCTTCTGCAATGCCATTTATTAAACAAGGTCTCTAGCCTCTTCTATCTGAGATATACTTTATATTGGCAGCATGAGTCTTGGAGGAAGCATAAAGATGGGGGAAACAATAAAAAAGGGAGTGTATTTTACATACCTCTCATTTTCAGCAAAAGAGAAAAGAAAACATGAAATGAAACAGTTCATTAATAGATAATGCATTTTCGATAGCAAAAAAAAACCAAACAAGACCACGTTCTGAAGATCCTTAACTTTATGTTAAATTGACCACAATGGACAAAGTAATATTTACAACATGATTTGAAGGGAAAAAAAGAACCAGTGTGAAAGAGAAGATGCTGTGAGCCACAGGTGTTATTTACTAAAATGAAAAGTCCAATACACCTCTCAGAAAAAAACTGAGAAATCCATATGGAATTTCCCAATATTGGGTATAAACCTTTGCCTGAGGCATCCCTCTGCAGGGTGACTTTTTCTGGTGCAGGGTTGTGTGTGCGTGCTGGACTGGACACAGGGAGCAATTTTGGCAGCTAAGATACCACTGACCTCTGCTGGGAGTAATCAGACACATTTAGCTTCTGTCATGGGTCCTGTGCTGCTCAGATTTGGTGGAGATTCCTCTGGCAGAGGCTGACGTGTGTTTATGTACATAAATATATATATATATGTATGTGAGATATGCACACCTTTGTGCAGCTGCATACACCTTCCATCCTTGCTGTCACTGCAATTTCCCAGGTGGCCAAGTGGTGCAAAGAAGTAAAATCCATCCCAGACTTACAAAAAGAAATTTTCTTTGCAGTGAGGAAGATTTAGACCTCCTAAAGAGAAGAATCCCCAGTTTTCTCTAGAATATAACATCATGCACACGTAAGTGTACAAGATTCGTGGATCTTTGAGTTCCTAAGAGTTGAAGGGTGATGACAGGATTCTAAAAGCCTGGCCTGTAACTGATGTGACTGAAAAGCAGAGGTGTTTGTGATGATTGGCACAACTTCCAGTTTCCTGGTGGACACACTGCAAATGCACCGAGCATGAACAATACAGTTCCAGTTAAGTAAAGGCTTAAACTGGCAATGAACAAAACAGAGACAGATTGTGCAAATAAAAGAGCTCAAATAAAGAGGTGTCATAGAGGAATCATCACCTTTCCCATCAAAGTACAGCCAGTACTGAACCATTTTGTAAATAAAGAGAAAAGATCTTTCTCTCCATGGCGTCCAGTGTAGGCATGTTCAGTTGGTGGCTCGGAGAAGAACACAAGCTGGAGGCAGCCCACTGGAGAAAGTGTTTTGACAGGAAGAGTCAGAGATTATAAACTGAATTAATTTGTTCCCTTATAATGAGTGGCATGAAGTAATTACTGTAGAGCAGAAAACAGATCAGATGACCCTACAATGGAGTAGTAAAGAAAATTCAAAATACCATATGAAACATTGTTCAGTAATGTTGAAAAGTGGTACTGACCGTAAGATTAACAGCACAGAGAACAGGACTACACCTAAGGTCTGCTTTGTCCATGAAGTAAAGTTGGGTTATGATGCAGCAACAAATCATTCAGATTGAACAAAAAATATAGACAAGCAGGATTTATTCCCATACCGAAGCATTCTAGCAGCATTCCAGTTATCTATGTATTACAGGAATTTATTGTCATACGGACAGAAGATGAATCAGGTGTTAAGACTGGAGACAGTAATGAAAAAAGACTGATCTTGATTACATTAGAAAAAGAAATGACAAGATTTAATGAGACAAGATTTAGCGTGGTTGAAGAAGAGAAGAGAGGCCAGGTTAGAGGACAGAGACAAGAAAATGGAGTTGTCTACCCTGACAGAGAATGCAGAAAAGGCCAAAGGGAAGAGGTCTGGGTTTCATCGTAAGGACCTTACATTGAGATGATGGATAGTCATGCACAAACATCGAAGGAATTAAATGCAAAGCTGAAAAGAGAAGTTGAGCTGGGCTTGAATCTCGGCCAGAAAAACAGTATCTGAAACTCTGGGAGAGGTTACAGTTGCCATTAGACAATATACTAAAGGAGAAAACAGAGAAATGGGAGGAGGAATCATGAGGGAGGAAAATATTTTAGATATGTAAGGAGAAGTGTGTTTTCTTTTATAGACATTTGGATGATCTTGCAGTATCTTCACTTAAGCTGTCTCTTAAATATGGAGGGAAGCTGTTAGAAACAGAAGATCCAGTTAAAAAGGACTGGAATTAAAAAGAGCTGGTTGGACTGTACCTCAAACTGCAGCAGGATTTTGTTCCATTTTCAGGCAGAAAATAATAAGGTACCAGCTGCTAAACATTACTAATCAGCCATGGAGATCCATCCTGTGCTAACAAGAATTTCCATGTGACCTTCAAGTAGCCACACAAGGCTGTTCAGCATTCTCCAGCTGGGAGGTGGCAGAAAAAAGAACTGTGGCAAGTCCCATTTCCCAGATGAAAAAGGAAAACCACATCCTTTGTGCTGTGCAGTCAGAAAAGACAGAGGACTATTTTGCCTTCCTTTAGGCTCTATGGGTTGGTTTTTTTTTAAAGCAGCCCAGCCTTTGGCAAACAGGAGCCATCTGTTGGGCTGTCATCTTGTCCTTCCCAGTTGCAATGGCCATACAGATGCTGTCAAACTCCCACTTCCACCTCCTGGTGGGTAACACGGGTCTACGCTCAGGTGGCACAATATGGTCTTTCACCCACCTGTCTCTTCTAAACACAAAGTACAGTTCAACGTCTTTATATATTTTTAGTTATTTTTTTGCTTATCTTAGGGAAAGGACACTCTAATCCTCCCACTGCTTAAAATGTCTAAATATTTCTAAATAAATACTTTGGCCTATCCTTTCTGACCTTGAAGGACTTTTAGGCATGATCACAGAGGCAGCTAGAACCAAGACCGTCTGTCCTTATGCAGGCCAGATGGTAGCATTATTTCCCCATGTACATTTTTGTCATATTCCATATTAAAGACATTGTTAGAGAGCTCTGCATTAGCACTGTGGCCTGTCCCTGTGCATGTTCCTGGCAGCTCCTAAGTCCTTATGAACGTCCCAAATGAGACAGGAATGGATTTGCTATGTGAGGTTGTCAGAGTCACAACTTAACCATTCAGAAAGTCACTGGAGAAAAGAGATTTTGCCCAAACCAGGTGCACTTAAAGATCTTCCACTGGGTTTTGACTGTGCTGAAATACTGAACTTACCCCAGCTGTTGGGCAGCAATTTTGGAGCAAGGTAAGTAACACAAAGTACTGGAACCAAAATTTCAGCAAAAAGCCTACACCTTTTAAGAGTATAAAACCTGATATTAATGTGCAGCCAATATCATGCTTATTAATAACAGATACTGCAGAGTTAGCAGGGAAGGAACACAGGACTAGTGTGGCGAAAGTTATTTTAGATTTGTTTATTTGTTTACCTGGAACACCGTACGGGTAGAAGCAGTAGGTGCCTCGTACAGGCAGAGCAGCGTAGGCTGTACTCATCAACATTGAAGCAATTACCTGTACAGATGTAATACCAGTGATTTGTTACAGCACTGAAATATAAAGCGTTACTATATTGCTATTATATGCTCATCTTGTCAAGTGGCTAGGGAAGGATCCTGGATGGGCAAAAACCCTCTGTTCAGTCTTTGTCTTAGGAGGTAATAGCTCAATTTACCAATCTGATTTGGTGGATTTCAATCTGGGAAGGAGACAAATAAAAGTGCTTGAGTGAGTGTTTTGTGGGTTGATTTGAGGCTTTGCTGATATTGATCAAACAGTGCTGAAAACCCAGGGAAAAAGTTGCAGTTGCAAATTTCTTTGTGATTTAGGTATTTGGGGTGGGATCCAGGTACAGCTTAGGTTCCTCCACCTGGGTGTCTATGCTGCCAGCTCCAGCCATGTGCATCTCGTCCCCTGATGCCCTCTGAGATGCCCTGTGGTCCCGTGACACCTTCTCAGAGCTGGCAGATAGGACACAGTGAGTACAGTAGGTCCACGCCCTGATATGCCTGGAAAGATATCCTGCACCATTTAAATCAACGTCAGGTTGACACCACAAATGGCTCCATGTTTGTAGAGATGTTTGGACAACTGAAACCCAGTTCCATGTTGGTACAGCCAGAGGAGCCTAATGGGCCTCTGAGCTGAGCAGCTGTGAAAGGGGAGTCTCTGTTAGCATCTGTCATACCCTGGGATGCCCTTGGGTACCCCAAGGCTCGTTGTCACGTCTCTTGGCCCTGTGATGATGTTGAAGGATCGCTCAGTGGCACTGCATGGGAGTGGCTAAATTGAGCCTTGAATCACCGCTGTTGAAAATTTAGGCTTCTCAGTGACACGGAGACTGATCTGCATCCTACCCCAGCTGTGTGTGACAGTAGGAGAGCACTGAGTGTGTGTGGACCTGTTGAGAAGGGGTTTCCCTGCACCCTGAGATCTGATAGCCCCAAACAACAGCTCCAAGACCAGCAGGTGAGCACCATCAGGCTAGTTTGGGAATGGACTCGTTCCTAGGAGACTTCCCTCCTGCCAGTGAAAAGTGTTTGATAGACCAGATTTGTCTCATGCCTCTCCCAGGTGTGGTAGTTTGGAGATGGCTATGCAATAAGAAGTTAAACAAACGCTTGTGAGAAAACTTTTGCCTGACAGCTTTTTCCAGGCTTCTCAGGCTTTCCTTGTCTCAGTCCATGTGAATGGTAGGTGCTCAGGGAAATGGCTGTTTGCTGCCCCAGTGCCCAACCATGTCAATGGTGTGGCTTGCTGTGCTCTGCTCTTTCCATTTCTTGTGACTGGCAAAGCACTCTCCTGGTGTAAGGAGGTGGCGTGCACTTGTGTGTGGACATTTATAAGAGTTTATTCAACACCCAGGAAATCCCAGTGTAGAAGCAAGGCTTGCAACAGCTTTTCGACTCTGGTGCCACTTCATCTGTCAGGTGTGGTCTGATTTGGAGCTGCAAGTTCCTCAGCATATAGCAATTTTTCAAGTTAATGATCAAGGAAATTATCAAGTATCCTGTTCATAATAGGTGGATAACCTAGCTGGGTATATTAATGACTCCCTTTGTTTAGATCACAGACTAATTGTTCTCTTGAGTTCTTGAGTTTTGGTCTTTAGTAGGTGGGCAGGTGTCTGTAAGCTGAAACATGCAGAGGCATGCTGAATGGGTGAGACATATGGAGATGTGTCTGACTCCAACCAGACACTGCAGATGAGAAAAACATTTTGAACTGCCACTCATGAGACCTTAGTTCTGTGCATGTGCACGTATGAATGTGTACACGTGTGAGCGGGGGAATGATTTGAGACCTTACTGCACCATCCCTATGGAGAAATCCTTCCCTAACAAAACAAAAAAGGCTCCCTCCACCTAAGAAATCCAGGGGCATCCCCAAATAAGCAGAAAAATATCCTGATTTTCCACATAATAGTTCTTTACCAGAAAGTCACTTTTCCTTGTACTGTGGGAAAACAAGATGCTTTATAATAGGAAGAAACACTGAATCTCTGTTTTTTTACCATGGCAGCTACAGATTCCTGTACCCTTCTCCTGTTCCCAGTGCACAAATCCCACACCTTTTTGTGTCCCTTACTATAAGAGAATGTTGATTGGTCTAGCTGGGAGAACAAGTGATGGCAGCCTTTTGCTCTGTGGGGCAGTGAATCTGGGTGTCTCTCATCTCCCCAGTGTCATTATACATGCCTTTAATAAAGACCTGTTTCTCAAAACCTTCACCCCTCCTTTGTCAAACGGGGTCAAAACTGGCTTGCACATTCAGAAGTTAGTGCAGGGAAATGATAGGCTGATGACACAGCCATTTAACTTTGTTTTTATAGTGAAGTGGGGTAAAAATACAGATGGCAGCAAGCACTCACTAGGCTGAGCTCTTGGGAAGAAGCAGAGGTGGTACAGTCAGGGCAGAAAAAAAACTATCCCCAAAAAGGCTACTGGGAAACACCATCAATTAATCTCCTGGGTCCTCTGCTTTCAGCAGCTCTGGAGGTTTCTGGGATGTAGTTACCAGCTGTAGCAGGTGCTCAGATACCTCCTTCATCCATCTGCATTATCCATTGGATGGGCTCACACATGGATCATCTTTTACAAGAGGTTCCAGCTGAGGAGCACCCATGAGTATCTTCAAAATCCTTCAACTGTTTAACAGGTAACAGAAGTGACCTATGACCAGTCAGGATATTTCCTTCAACTCTATTTCCTAACATGCTCCTTCTGCTCCTCCTCCCTCCAGGCTGTAGTCTGTGCTTAATGGGATTTGTCTGTGATAATCAATAATTCATTGCCTTATACTTTTAAGCTGTGTATTTTCTTTACAGAGTTTCTTTGCATATGGCTGAAAGCACCAGAACAAAATGACCCTAGAAGGGACTGTAACAATGCATTTCTCCTCCCTGATCACTTCATTTTCTAATGAAGAGTCTTTATTCACCTGGGTGCTTTCCCAGCTAATGGGCTATTAAAAAATCCATCACTAATATAGTGAAAAATATGTTTTCTCCCTCCAGAACAATGTCAGCAGCTCTCACATTAGCTGCACCTGGTGATGGCTGATGCAGCGAACCCCAGTTTTCCCCACAGGCAAGGTTACAGGTAATAAAGCCACAACCCTTACAAGTGGTTATTATTAATTGCAGCAACCTTCAGAATTGGATCTCACCTGCCGGTGCAGCTCCTTTTTCTTGTACCTCACCCCCATGTTCAGTCCAGTTCTGCTGCTTTTGTTTCAAGAGCTTGAGATAAAATTGAATAGCCCCAAAAAGGCAGCTGGGGGAGCTCAGCCATGGACACATCCCAGCTTGCTGGGGATTTCCAAGTTGTCAGTCAGGTTCTTGTTTCTGCTGTCAGTGGGGAGCTCTGGAGAGTTGTGCTGCTCTTTGTGGACAGAGTCCTTTCAACCTTGCCTCTGCTGCAAACCCTGGAAGTCTAGGGACAGGGCACAAAGAATCAACTTCTTTATCTATGTATGTATGTACGTATATGAAGTAAAAGAAAACCATTTCAGGCTAGGGGGCTGTCATGTAAGTAGGAGGTCACATTACTCATGCTCTGGCAGACACTTCACTGAAGGACTGATTTTGTTCCATTTCCATGTAAAGCAAGGCTAAGGCCATACGCACCTGGACAGAGACCCTCAAAAATTAAGCCTGAACTTAAAAATCTCCCATCTATCAGATAGTGGTTGCTGGGAAGGCTTTTTGCCCAGCAGGGTCTCACAGTCTCACAGTCTTCAGGGAGTTAATCTCTTTGGAAATGCAAGCAGGTAACAAGGAAATCTGGGATTTTCAGGATCCCCACAGCACCTTCACCCAGCTATTTTTGGTCCAAAATCCATGACAGCCATGGATTAGACTGCCGAGGTCAGCTCTGAATGTTTTTGTTGGATAATATCACACCATCTCACCTTCCTGCTCCTGTGCAGGATCATTTTTACAAGGTATGCTTGGATACATATGTATGCTTGGAACATCCCTGTTCTCTGAGAACTTATATGGGATAATTTTATGAAAGAAGGAGCTTATAAATCCAAGCCAAGACATGTTGATTCTCCATCCCAGGAGAACACAGTGCTCATCCTCAATAGTCATCCTGAAAGATCTATGTTCTCAAAATGTGTTGTGAGCTTTGAGTCTTTGCTGTGAATTTCAGTTCTTTTTATCTTTCTGGATGCATTGACATTTCCAAGCTCTGTGCTCTTCAAGGACTCTGATTGCTGGCAACCAACTCTCTTCTTGTCCTTTATCTGGAGTACTGGAGACTGGAAATGTAAGAGCTCAGCCCTCCACTTTCATATGTCACTGTGCATCACCATCATCCCATCACTGTGGAATTGCTCTAGCATGGTGGGAGATGGAAAAGCCCAGCAGAACATCTTGACAGGACTGGCAGATATTTTTAATTGTTTAAGAGCACCACTTTAACAGCCTTAAATCAGTCAGCACTGACACAGGACTATATTTGTCCTCAAATCCCGGAGAGCTCTCTCAGCATTTTAATGTGTAGCTTGAGTGTATGCAATTTGGTGGTACAGTGTATTTTTAGCAAGAAAATAGGCTTCTTTTGTATTGGTTCATATAGGTGAAAGTTTATCACTTAAAGAGCTTGGTGGTGTCATCTGCACCTAGGGATTTGCTTGTTATGAGCTTGCTCTGTCTGTTGCTATGTGATGGTTGCATTTTAAAAACTTGCATTCTTTTATTGAAAAATCATGTTTAGGAACACCAGGCTGCATGCAGTAATTATTAGCATGAAGTTGATCTAAAAGTCTATGTCTTGGAACAGGATTTGCCTCATTTTTATTCACAGCCCTGCGAGGCTGCTCACATTTCGTACTCACTTTCACCTGTAGGAATCTGAAGCATCACTGACCTCTTTGGTGCTACACAGAGTTTATACATTGGTGCAACAAAGCAAAATTATTAATACTCTCAGAGCCCTACTTCCGGCTGAAATTCTTCAAACACTGATAAAAACCTCCTCACTTGCAGTTTAAGAATGGGGATATTAGAGTTACAGCTGCTGTTTTAAATAATACAGTTTTTCGTAGTAACTTGTTGCATTTTATTAATGGGAGAATTAAAAGGCTGCACATTTAAGTGAGTGGCACCAAGTCACATGATGGAGAAGTAACAGTCTGCTTGGCGCAGAAGAGCAAAAGGGGTCGGACAAAGCAGGCTGCCAGTGCACCAGGGCAGCTTCATCTCGCCTTATTTTAGATATCTCCACTGTAATCAGTACCTCAACCCAAACCTTTCCCTGATGTCACTTGCAGTACCAGTAAAGAGAACAGTCCAGGGTCTCTTATTTTGCTCTGAGACTGAGTGGTGCAATATAGCTTGTGTCCACATGCTTAAACTCTCTTCCTCTTTGCTCCCATGTAAGCAAACCCTTTTAGACTGGTGTCTCAGATCCTTTTGCCCTCTCTACCTCTCTAACATGCAGCCTGTAAGTGCTGAGTTGTATTGGGTTTATGTAGAGGTCATAGTGTGACTGATGTATACTAAGCTTTTCCATACTATTCTAATTGCAGTATGTATCTTCCTCTCTGTCACTGAATGGCTTTCCTTCTTTGGACTTCAGCAGTAAGATTTTCTTTCTATCTGCTTTTCCCTGTCTCTTCTGTCCCTTTTCTTTTGCTCGTACATTCCTGTATTGCCCACTGTTTCTCCTTTTTCTCCTAGTCCTCATTTCCACACCAATGTGTGCTTTCCTTCCCTTTCCTTCCCTCTTCCTTTCCTTGGGTCTGTGCCCCACCTTAGTTTTCTGCAGAAGTGGCACTTTTGAATGATGCCAGAAGTTAGCACTAAAACACAATTATAGCCATACTCCTAGAACCAAGGAGCTTCTTTTAGCATCCATTCTGGTACAAAGATCTTATTCCCCAAGGTATTAATTTTATCAACATCATCTTTCCCTGATCCTCCTCATTGAGGCCAGGTCCTGGCCCTCTCCCAGGAGTAGCAGCAAGGAACCCAGGTCTGCCTGGCTGACTCCTCACACTTCCTCTCCTGGGACAAGCCATTCATTCAGACATTGACACTCATTTCTCATCTGACAGAAATAAGGAAAGCCAAAGAGAACTGTCCTGTGAGAAAAGTCCAGGTCTGGTGCCTTAAGCTGACTCATGCTATGATGAGTTATCCTCTAAGAAGTTTCTATTTCTGTTTTCTTTCCCATTTCCCTTTCTCCTTTCCCCTTCTCCTCACCACTGTTTTTTCCTGCCTTCTGTTGTCCCCTGCTTCCCTCTCTTCACGTTGCTTTTTTTGTGTGCATCCTGGTCCAGCAGATGGGCAAGTCCTCACTTGACCATGTTGATCATTGTGGTCTTCCCAGAAGGCCGTTCCCTGCCAAATATTTTATAGACCTATCCCTGACTGGAACCATTTCAGGCTCCTTAAGTTGGTGTGACAACATTCACATGTTCTGATGTCACCAGCAAGCAAAACATTTCAGTATCTCCCTCAAGTGGGGGAGCACTTAATGACCAGCAGTCAGTACTGCTACTTAAGAAGGAGCAAAAGAGATATAGGCAGATGAGTCCAGTAAAAAACTAACAGACATATATCCTTCTCTAAAAAAAGATCACTGCAAGTAGTGCTGGGGGAAGGAGATTAAAGCTTGAAGGACTTTTGGACTGCAGATACTCCAGAATCAGATATGAAACTCACCCTTTTTAACCTTATTATTGACAATCCTAGCACCAAGCTTTGGCATACGATAGAGAATTTAAGGCAAAGAACTCTTGCATCATCTTAAAAAGCCTGTGGGAAATGGAAATCAGGAGCAACTTTAGTAGTGCAAAACATGAAACCACATACTCTTTGAGTGTCTCCACATCGCTGGATAGAAGAGAACCAGGCCAAGCCCACAGGCTGATTGTCTGCTTCTCTGCACCCTGTTATTTCACTCCCAACTCCATTTTGGGGGACTTCAGCTGGTTCTAACCAGCTGGTTCTATCCAATGCACTTCTACATGACAGTGTGAGTGTGAGCCGGTCTGGGCTTCTTGGCCTCACCTTTATCCAGCAGTGTAGGAATTGCCATAAAGACTAATGACAAAAAGCAAACGAATGACCTTCCTCCAATGGAGAATAAATCTGTGGGGTGTACAGAAGTATACTAGGTAGCCACAGGGCAAATATGAGCCCCAAGAACATGATGTAACCATGAGGAAATCCACTGCGGTTTGGAGATTTACCAGTCAAGTAATTTCTTGACAAGGCAAGAAAATGGGCCATTGCTAATTTTTCTTTCACTTGAGCTGAAACAGCATGTACAGTTCTAAACATGCACATCCAGGAAGATGCACTCAACATCAAATGAAGATGATCAGGATGATCAAGGTGAATGGAAACACTGTGCCAGGAGTATGTGACATGTTTAACCTAGCAAAACCTAAACCAAAAATGTATCCCCCCAACACTATACCCGGCAGACAACCTCTAGACGGAGAAAAACAGCTATGCAAAGCACAGGAGAGAGTGAAACAGGAGAGTGGGAACTGGAAAATTATTTCTTGCTGTCAAGGCTCTGTCACCTGGAAAAGCTGTGTCAAAGAAATCTTAAGCAGCGTAACTGCTTTTCAGGCAACTCTGATCAGTTTGTGTAGATGGACATATGGTGATGTTGTTGCTAGCAACAGGCACCATTTCCCAGAAAATCTCTTCCAGTGCTGTGTCCCTGCAGTATTCATGAGTGAGAACGGGAAGATTTAAGATGGGATGTGTCTTGCCCAAGTGTAGTTATCTGTAAGATAGAAAAAGGATGGAGCTAATCACCCTGAGCTGCCATTAAAGAGCTGCCATTAAATGGGAGCAAATCCTGTCAGGATGACTCACAGAGCAGGTGGGGACACCTTGGCTGCCATTAGCACTGCCCCAGAATCTGTCCACCAGCTGGGGATGCTTGGCTGGTGGAGTGACTGCTGCTGTGCTGCAGGCAGCCAGCCTGGGCAGAGATCAAGGATAAAGGAGTCAACCTTTGCAAGGACAGAGCAAAATCCATCTGGAGTGGGAGAGCGGACCCGAAGCAGTTCTTGCAATGAGGTGCATTGGAGAAATGTCAAGGAACTGGAGCTGGTTTCCTACACCAAAGATCTGGGGGAAATGATGCCTTATTTTGCACTGAAATCTATGTTAAGAAACGACACCATGTTTAATGTGCTGGAGTGTTTTCTTAAAACATACTGGGGCTTCCTTCACAGCCCTCCAGCTTGGGTCACGCATCTCCGGCCAAGGTTATCCAGGGTGAATCTCCTGCACTGGAGTTTTATAGCTGACCATGGACAGAGGTACTTGGGATGCATTAAGTCCACATCGTCACTATGTGACCTCTTCACATTTCTCTGAACTTTGCACTGTTATGATTTCTATCCTAATATGGTTTATGAAATGGAAATCCTTGCTTTTTAGGGCAGTGTCTTGCAGATTTCCACAAAGTTTGGTTCAAACTTTGACTTTGTCTTGACACCCATCCCATATAGGTTTATTGTACACCACGGTACAGTACAGAAATATTGAGATCTAAATAACCTGATTAATTTTAATTAATCTTGCTTAATTCAGGTCAGGAAAGCATCTAACCACACCAAGACACAAATTCATGCACATGAATTTGAATTTCTTAAGAGTTATGCTCTTCATACTCAGTTCTCTTCCTACTCAGACTTACTTTTTTCCTGTCTCCTCCCATAAAAATTCAGATAATTATCAACATGCTTTTCTATGTTTCTTGGGTTTGGACACTTACTTACTAAACACTCTGCTTGGATTTTGAAAATCTAGCATCAGTGCCGTTTGTATCTTATTTTGTATTTTTCCAGAGTTGACAGAGGCAGCTGATCAATCCCACAGTGCATGAGGAAAAGTCCCCAGAGCAGCAGAACAATCTGACTCTGTTCTGTTACCACCTCCACTTATGGCACATCTTTTCTGAAACAATAAAATTTGATCACTTCTTATACATTTGTGTATGAGAAGAAGGTGTAATACTGTCTTCTATTGGAAGAAGATTATATTTGCCTTCAAATCAATTCCAATTTCTCATGAGTCTTCAATATAATTTTATTTCATCTTTATTTTTGGGTATTACATTTTCATCACTTCATTCTACTTTAAAGATTGGAATTCTCCTGATGCCCTCCACAATGATAAATTAGTTGTAATTGGGAACATTGCCTTTGATGGGAGACAGTGGGTTTAGTCCTAAACATTTTAATAGCTTTCTGCTTTCCTCTGAAGGTGTGAATCCTCCAATAGCACATTTGATCTGACTAACAACAGATTTGATGTTTTTCTTACACACTGTGGTCTCTTAGAAGAATCTGTGGAGCCCATCAGCCTGCAGACCATAGGGTAAGAAACATTATTTTACTATACCAGCATCAGACCAAAAACCTGTTCTTAATTTCACAGCTGTCAGTAGAGATTTTTGAAATCTTTTCCACATGGTTTTCCCATGTGTGAAAAATAGACGGCTTGTCAAATTCTTAAAAAAGACAAAGGTTTTACCTGTCACCTCAGGCCAAAGGAGGAGTCACAATGAAACTGGAAGTAGAAATTTTCTCGTAATAAGAATGCCAAGCAAAATTTAGCAAGATGTAGGACAAGAGGTATTTGGGTTTGAATTTTCCCCTATTGAAGAATGCTCAGCAGAGCAGGTATGAATTTTGATACATCACTTAGGGAACAAGGTTCACTTTCTTATTCTTCAGATCTACATTACAATTTCATGATGGAGCAGAGTTAGTCCTGAATATGTTCTTTTTTACTGAGATATTAATGGAACAGGGTTATACAAGACATTAGTTTTGAGAGGTTTGACACTGATTGCTAAATATGTATTAATTGACTTTGCAAATTAAGATCTGTGGTTGTGTACATAAATACATAAACACACAAAAATGTAAAAAAATTTAAATAAATAAATGTGAGAGTGTGTATGTGCCTACATATGTGTGTATATCTATCTACCTATATATCTATCTCCACATTTTTTCATATTGCTATACATTACTGAAAATACTCAACTCTCTTACTTATTATGGTTAAAGTATTTTATTTTTCTGCTGCTGTCTTTAATTACTGGATGTGAAGTATAAAATCCAACACTAATAAATCACAGAATCACAGATGTTTGGGGTTGGAAGAGACCTCTGGAGATCATCCCATCCAACCCCCCTGCTAAAGCAGGCTCACCTGGAGCATGTTACTCAGGATTGTATGCAGATGGTTCTTAAATATCTCCAATGAGGAGACTTCTCTGGACAATCTGTTCCAGTGCATGGTCACTTGCACAGTAAAGAAGTTCTTCCTCATGTTCTGGTGGAACTCCCTGTGCGTCAGTTTCTGCCCATTGCCTCTTGTCCCATTGCTCAGCACCACTGAGAAGAGCCTGACTCCATTCTCTTGGCACCCTCCCTTCAGATACAGGTACACATTGTTGAGGTCCCCTTTCTGTCATCTCTTCTCAAGGCTGAACAGACTCAACTCTCTCAGTCCATCCTCTTAAGAGAAATGCTCTATCCCCTCAACATCTTCATATCCCTTCACTGGACCTACCCCAGTATCTCCTTTTCTTTCTTGAACTGGGAAACCCAGAACTCAACACAGTACTCCCAGTGCAGTCTCACCAGAGCTGCACAGAAAGGCAGGATCACCTCCCTCAACCTGCTGCAATGCCCTTCCTGATGCACCCCAGGATACCATTGGCCTTCTTGGCCAAAAGGGCACTGGTGGCTCATGGACAGCTTGTTGTCCACCAGGACCTCCAGGTTCTTCTCTGCAGAGCTGCTTTCCAGCAGGTTGGACCCCAGCCTGTGCTGGTGCATGAGGTTGCTCCTCCCCAAGTGCAGGACCCTCCATTTGCCTTTGATGAACTTCATGAGGTTCCTCTCCACCCAGCTGTCCAGCTTGTCCAGCCCTCACTGGATGGCAGCACAGCCTTCTGGTGTGTCAGTCACTTCTCCAGTTTTGTATCATCAGCAAACTCCCTGAGGGTACAGGCTGTCCCTTCAGGCCATTGATGAATAAGTTGAACAAGACTGGACCCAGTACTGACCCCTGGGGAACATCATTAGCTACAGCCCTCCAAGCCATTCAGCCAGTTCTCAATCCACCTCACTGTCCACTCATCTAACCTACATTTCCTGAGTTTCCCTTTGAGGACATTACGGGACACAGTGTCAAAAGCCTTGCTGAAGTGATGGTAGACAATGTGCACTGCTCTCTCCTCATCTATTCATTCAGTCATTCCATCCTAGAAGGATATCAAATTGGTCAAGTGTGATTTTCCCTTGGTGTATCCATACTGACTACTCCTGATAACCTTTTCTTTCTTCCACATGCTTAGAGATGACATCCAGGATGAGCTGTTCCATCACCTTTCTGGGGATGAAGATGAGGCTGACTGGTCTGTAGTTCCCTGGGTCCTTCTTCTTGCCCTTTTTGAAGACTGGAGTGACATTGTCTTCCCTCCATTACTCAGGAATCTCCCCTCTTCTCCATGATCCTTTACAGATGATGGAGAGCATCTTAGCAGTATCTGCCACTTCCCTCAGCGCTTGTGTGTGCATCCTGTCGGGACTCATGGATTTGTGGCTGTCAAGTTTGCCTACCTGATCTCTAACCTGATCCTCTTTGATGAAGGGGAAGTCTTTCCTTCTCCCTTGTTTCCAGGGTATGGGATTCCTGAGGGCTGGCCTTAGCAATAGAGACTAAAGCAAAGGTGATATTAATTAAGTCAACCTTCTCTGTTTCTTCATCTCTAGGGCACTGACCTCATTCAGCAGTAATCCCAAATTTTCCCTATTCTTCCTTTTGTTAGTCAAGTACTTGCAGAAATAAGGAATCAGGATGGCAGTCTGAAGGTGTGGTGTACCCCTATTCCACATCCCTGCCTGCCCTTTCCATGTGGTTTCCCCTTCCCCCATCTCTAGTCCAAACCACTCCCTCAGGTTCCCCTGTTATCCTAGCGCCGCCCTTGTACCGCCCCTATGCCCTGCCATGTGCTCTCTCCGCCCCCTCTGCCCGGGATAAGGGACTCGGAATCACATGAATCGATCTCTCTGCCTTGGGGTTTGCCAGCCACCAGCTTCTCTCTCTCTGGGCACCATGCCATGTGCCAGCCCTCTGCCTATGGGGGCTGGCACGTGGGCTAGTCCCAGGCCTTGGGGAGTTAGCATGGAATAAAGACCTGCTGCAGTCTCCATGCAAGAGAGCCTTCTCGCCTCCTTTACCGCCTCCGCGTTGTTGCTGCTGCGTGCCATAACATCGCAACAGCAGCAACAAGAAGGCAAGTATATTATAGTACCATGAGATGGCAATGATAATGCCCACTGTAAGCCAGAAATCAAACATCTTGAAATGCACTGCGTGTGAAACACAAAGAAAGTTCTTGGCTGTGAGGTACAGTTTGAGCAACAGAGTTCTTTGTGACTTCCGAGGCTGCTTCCTGGTATAGGAGTTCAAAGTAGATGAATTTCTAAAATGGAGATTTGGCCATGACTTTCTATTCATAGACTCATAGAATCACAGAATACCTTGAATTAGAAGGGACCCACAAGGCTCATTGAAATCCAACTCCCGGCCCTGCACAGGACACCCCAAGAATCACACCATGGCCTGAGAGCATTGTCCGAATGCTTCTTGAATGCTGTCAGGCTTGGTGCTGTGACCCCTTCCCTGGGGAGCCTGTTCCAGTGCCCAACCACCCTCTGGGTGAGGAACCTTTTGTTATATCCAACCTAAACCTCTCCTGACTCAGCTTCTTGCCATCCACTTAGTTCTTTCACTGGTCACAGAAGTGAAGAGATCAGTGCCTGCCCCTCCTCTTCCTCTCACAAAGAATTTATAGACTGCAATGAGGTCTCCTCTCAGTCTCTTCTCCAAGCTGAACAGACCAAGGGACATCAGCTGCTCCTCATACAGCTTCCTCTCAAGGCCTGTCACCACATTTGTAGCCCTCCTTTGGACAGTCTCTAAGAGCTTAATGTCTTTTTTACATTGTGGCACCCAAAACTGCCCCCAGCACTCGAGGTGAGGCCACCCCAGTGCAGAGCAGAGCAGGACAATCCCCTCCCTTGCCCGGCTGGCAGTGCTGTGCCTGATGCCCCCCAGGACACAGGTGGCCCTCCTGGCTGCCAGGGTACTGCTGACTTAGATTCAACTTCTCACTGATCAGACCCTCCAGGTGCTTTTCCAAGGTGCTGCTCTCCAGAATTCATTTCCCAGTCTGGCCGTACATCCAGGTTTGCCCCGTTCTAGGTTCAGAATCTGGCACTTGTCTTTGTTAAACTTTGTATGGTTGGCAATTGTCCAGTTCTCTACTTTGTCAAGGTATCTCTGCGGGGCTTCTTTGCCTTCAAGGGAGTCAACAGCTCCTCCCAATTCCTGGACATATATATAGTCTAGATATACTATAAATGGTATTCCTCATAGAGCTTTCATAAGTTCCTTGATTTTTGCAGTTTTCTGAGAAAGTCTCTGGCATTCATGCCCTGACTGTTGATTTCTCTTTGCTAAGTGACCCTGGTTACCTATGAAAAATGCAGCTGAGTCAGTCGTAGTCATACTTAGCTCAATATTTTCCCTCTAGTTCTCTGCTCATTGGACTTTCAAGACAATAAATTTGTCATATGTCTCTTTGGGTGGAGAGGGGAACAGGGAAGATGGGCAGATGCCAGGGTATCCTTGATGCCCAAGTAGCTCAGGGGGTGCTGGAATGATTGCCATCACTGTCCCTTCTCTTCTGATCAGGCACAAATCCTCTGTCAACATGTCGAATTGTCTCCAAAACCATCTTACCCTCATGGACCCTGTCTTTAGATGAGGTACAGACTGTAGGGGTGGAAACAGCAAGGTGTACTAGACCAGGAGAGGCATAGGAGAGGGGGTATTTTGGCTTGGGAGCTTCCTTTTCTCAGTGGGTTTCTCTGAATCAATCTTACTGGCTTGGTTGAGTGGGTAGTTCTTTGTGCAGTCTTGCTCTAGAAGATGTCTTAAAAGAACAGAGCTGCCTAAGGATTTTCAGTAAGAGATCATGTGGCTTTTAAAGGCTCTTACTGATGGCTTATTTGGGGAAAGAGGCCTTACTTGGGGAGTGGTGTTGTGAAAGGCTTGTTTGGATGCGCTCTGTCTTTGCCTCAGCATGCTGGTGACCATGGTGTCAGCTCCGCTGATGACGGGTTAGGAATAGCTCCACCCATGGGCATTTGCAGTGCCTTGGATTAAAGCCAAGGGACATCTCTGTGTGGGTGGCGGCTTTGAGGGCCTGATTTTTTTTATGGCCTTGAATAATCCCAAGATAATATGCAGGGAGACAGCAACAACACTTTTCAGTAATAAGAATGTTTTGACTCTTGCAAGTGTAAAGTGCATCACTGGAATTGGTGTCTGAAGCATGTCCAGCATTTTCATAATTTTTCCCTCCCATAGCACAGCCCAAAGCACATGTTCTTCTCCCCATTGCCAGGCTGCCTGTGTCATGTCCTCCTGTGCTGCTGAGCTTTGCTGATTTTGAGTCAGGTCTGCAGGATCCCTCCAGAAAGACAGACCGTGCAAACTCTAGAACAGCTGGTCAGAAAATAGGAAGAGACACCACAGCCTGAGTCAGTAGTCCTTGAACTTGAACTCATCTTGCTCCTTGCAAGCATGAAAATAGATTCTCCCTGTGAGACCATGGGCTGCTGCTTGCTCTGTGATGGCCATGACAATAAATGTCACAGTGAGAGATGGTTCTGCAGGTGGGCATCAGCTCCTTTGTCTTTGGGCATTGGCTTGAGTGTCCCATTCCTCTGAGAATGGGGCAACATGTTCTCCTATGCCATTCCCAATTGGGCCATGTGCCCATCCTCTCTTACGTTTCCCAGGGCAACCTTCGCCTAGCTCAGGTGTAACTAAATGCCATTAGGAATTTGAAGGGAAAGGAACTGGGAAGCGGCCAATCTCGAATTGCATCTGGCACTAGCAAGTTGTTGGAGGTGGTACGGCCAGACACATCACGTGGGTGTCTCATGCATGCTGGTGACCTGCTGGAGCATGTCCTTCCCATCTGGTCTCTGCACCTGGTTTTCCTTTCCATGGCAACCAGGACACAGGTGTGGGAAGGGCTGAGTTTGTGCTGGTATGGAGTAAGGTGTATCTGGACTGTTGGCAGGCAATAAGAAGGTTCACAAACCTGGCTGGCCACAGGGTATCCGTGTGCCCAGCTCCACAGACTGCCCCAGTGACTGTGTGCCTGTGAAAGGCTGGGGTAGCAGCACTTAGCCAGGTACTCCACACACCACCTCCACTTCTGGAGGATCCAGGTATGCTTGTGCTGCTGCTAGCAGCTTTACCAAGTGAATTCCACAAGCTTCAACATATTCAGTGGTTAAGTGAGTGAGATTCAAAATTAAGAAAAGAAAAAAAAAACCTATCTGAGAGCACTGGTTTTTAGAGCATATTCTCATTCATTATCTGTGTTTATATTTTCTTTTTTAATGGTGACGGACCACCAAAAGAGATTGCTCCAGCTGCATTAATAAAGATCAGAAGATGTATGATGGCCGGTTCTTGAACTGGATTATTTTTCTCATTCCTTCTTGATTGTCTGTCCTTGTAGTTGCCAAAAAAAAAGCTAACTTATAGCACGTAAGGAGTATCTCACCAATGAGCAAAGCATCCTTAAACATCCTGAAACTCTTTTGAGAGACTCTTTGCAAGGAGAAACTAAACACAAGAAGGGATTTATATGTTATGGAGGGCTTTTTGGGCTGGACATCAGAAGGGGCCTGGAGCTGGCCTGCCAGAGACACTCAGGCTCCTTGCCTCCAGAACTGAAAGCTGGTGATAACATAAGAAAAATCTGCAGAGAACAAAGATCCCTTCTTCAGGGGTTCCTTTGCCAAAATTTTCATGTTATGAAACACAGTTCCATGCTGAGTAAATCATCCCCAGTTGCATCTACCACAGCTGCTCAGAAGACATAATATCGTCCAACAGTTAACATGCTGGGCGTCTCAGCATCTGGAAATGCAGACTGCAAACATGACAAGCAAACTGCCAGCCACCACTCCGAACATTCAAGCCTTGAGTGATGAAATATGAGAAGTGGACCAAGGTCCAGAGCTTTATTTCCCAGTTTCAGAAGTAAAGGCTCGCATTTTGCTCCTGTGAACAGGAATGTGACTTGTATGATCAGGCCCCTGTGTTAGGCAGCTTTATCCTTTCAGCTGTAAAAATCAGAAGGAGAAGCAGTGGTGGAATTCTTGCCAGTTTTTCTGAAAGATGGAAAGGGAAATTTGGACAAAGAAAGTTACATAAGTTCTTTGGCCTCCTTAAGCTGTTGACTGGTGGATGAACAGATGTAGCTACGTAACATCAACTGAATGCAATTAAATATACTGCTTGTCTTTGCAGATGTCCAGGAAGATTCCTGTATGTACACAGCACTGCACAGCATGTTGGGACAGTCATAGCACCTGGCAGGTCATGCTCAGTGCTGGCCAGGAAGCTGAAGTACCTCAAACAATATCAGACTCTCTCAGGAAATCTGTTCTTGCACTGTCTTTTAAATAGGCCATCATTTGAACTGCCTCAGATATGATGCAGGAAATCAAAACACTAGCCCAGGGATGGTATCACTGTTGAAACAGCACCTGACTCCTCCTGACAGTGATTACACTTGGTTGTTTTGGATAGAACTTATTTCCACTCCTATCAGCAGCAGGTCATTTCTATCTTGACCATGCCAAAGGACCAAGAGAAGCATCAACACCTCTAAGATGGAGAAAAATCTGATGCCTGCTCTGCTGCCAGCACAGTGTGATGTAGCATAAAAGAACATGCACCTCAGAAGGAGATGCTGAGCAGCAAAATCTGCACCCCTTTCTCCCAACACACTTAGGAGCCAAAGCAAAATATAAGCTATGGTGACAGGATGTATGTTGAGGAAGGCAGACGATATATCATGAAAATTAGTGGGATAATGCATCAATTAAAATAAAAATAATAAAATCATAGAATGATAAATGGTTTGGGATCTTAGAGATCATATAGTTTCAATCCCCCTACTGTGGTCAGGGACATATTTCTTTAGACCAGTTTGCTCAAAGCCCCATCCAACATGGCCTTGAACACTT
This sequence comes from Gymnorhina tibicen, assembly GCA_013399875.1. Classification (NCBI taxonomy): domain Eukaryota; kingdom Metazoa; phylum Chordata; class Aves; order Passeriformes; family Artamidae; genus Gymnorhina; species Gymnorhina tibicen. The sequence goes on along the minus strand of VXAZ01008540.1, from coordinate 155,312 downwards.
GCAAGGGTGGAGCATCCACAACTTCTTTGGGCAACCTGTTCCAGTGCCTCACCACCCTCACAGTAAAGAATTCCTTCTTAACTTCTAATCTAAACCTGCCCTCTTTCAGTTTCAAGCCTTTTCCCCTTGTCCTATCTCTACATTGTCAAAAGTCCCTTTCCAGCTCTTCTGTAGCCCCCTTAAGGTACTGGAAGGTGCTCTGAGTTCTCCCCAGAGTCTTCTTTTCCCCAGACTGAAACAACCTCAGCTCTCTCAGCCTGTCTTCATGGGAGAGGTGCTCCAGCCCTCTGACCATCTTCGTGGCCCTTGTCTGGACTCCCTCCAACAGGTCCAAGTCTTTCTCATGCTGGAGGCCCCAGAGCTGGACAGAGCTCTCTTGGTGGGATCTCATGAGAGCAGAGTGGAGGGGAAAGATCACAGTCATGCGATGCTCCTCTGCTGGCTGTGACACCACTCCATCGGGCAGTCACAGCCACACGTGGTCTCAAACTGGGGCTAAAAAGCTAATGTGAAGAGCGGCATTTCCTTCTGCTCTCTCTCTATGACTCTAGCGTAACTTTGGACTGAAAAATTAACTTTGTCTAGAAGTACCAGGGGTTCCCTGAATGACAGGAAAACGTGCATGTGAAGGTAGATCATTTGCTGCTGCCTAAGGGTCCCAGTCACTTAAAGACTTCGTTTCCTCTTCTTATGTCTCCCTCAAGCTCACAAGTTTACTGTTGCTTTAACTTTCTGTGCACATAGCTATTCTTAGATTTTGCCTCCTGGAAATCTGAGGAAACATACCAAAGTACTTTTTCGGGGGTATGTGATCCCTTGAGGGACCTAGAGGCATTGCTAGCGATTTAACTGTCAGGAGCTTTATTTTTTAGAATAGATATGGTGGTGCTTTTTTAATGACATTTTTTACTATGATACTTCTGCAGTGTAGAACCCTGATCTTCAGCTCTGTCAGTAGAGACATGCAAGAACAGTAAATGGAGAAATGGCAGTAAATGGGAACATGGCATGACAAGTGTTGTTAAAACTTCATGAGAAGATTCCTAACAAGGATGGTCTTGAATCCTTTTGTAAGTAAATAATAATTAAAAAAAAAATCTATTACTTTATCTGCACCTCAGATTTTGACTCATGTTCCCCACTATTTTGTTAGTAATGTGAATAAGGCAGCAGGATGTTCTCACACCTCCAAGGACATTTCACTTTCATGAAATGATGGCCCACTTACAGAAACTCAGTACCTGTTTCTTATTCTTTCTCCCGCTGCACTCAGAGGAGATCCCTTGTTAGCTGTGCGATCAATAAAACACGTATCTTCAGCCACAAGTAAATCTAGTTTATTAAAGCACAGGTCTGCCAGCTAATTCAATTGCCAACAAAGTTGTAGCGTGGTCAATACAAAAAAAAGTGACCTCATAAGTGAGATACATATATCCTCTAGATGCAAAGCTATCTGATAATCAGATGCATTGGACAGATACAGACAGAAGCACGTTGGTGAGAATAGACTGTGGCTAATTTTTCACATCCTCTTGCAGTATTTTATATGTATGGTATCTCATGGGAGGCTTCAAGCTTGTCACTTGTTGCTGCTCAGGTCTACTTCTGACAGGTGAAAACCACAGAAAAAGAGTTTGCCCCTTCCTTCCAATTATGTGCCTGCTATATCTGCACAGGTTACCATCTCAATCATATTCCCATTCCAAACCACTGCTAATATTCCCTTTTTCATCAATAGCATGGGATCAAGGAGTTCACGTGGCATCATTAGGTCAGCTCTCAGGTATGCTGCTGCATTATTGAAATAAGGATTTGGAGCATGAACTTCAGTGAAGATTTCTGATAAAACTCTGTGCTTACATCAAAGGCAGCATCAAGTGACTGAAATAGATTGAACATAACTCTTAGACAGCCAAGAAAAAAATGTGCCTTTCCCAGTGATTTGCCAAGTGCTTTTCCACCTGACCAGCAATGATTTGTTTTCTGCATATTTCAGACAGAGCTAAAAATAGCTTGCTGCTGTTGTTTTTGTTTGGGAGCAATAACATTCAGTTTGTGAAGTTCTTTCTCCGTAAAAAGTTCAGAGCATTGAGAAGTATCTTCACAGGCAGAAACCTTCCTTTGGTTGAATTTCACAGTGAGGGAAGGCTTTCAGCATTTTTGTTAGTTTTCATATAAGACCGGCTGCTTTCTTGGAAAATATGACTAAACTTCTTGTCTGTTTTTAGTAAAAGATGAGATAATTAAAACCAAAGCCTAAATACGGTCAAAATGAGTTTGGAGCCTGTTTTCACTCAGGTTTGATTTTTAGAAAACATATTTTAGAAAATATTCAGAGACTTAAAAATACAGACAGTCATTTGATGAAATTTTCCAAAGTACACATAGGAGTAGCTTCCCATTGCTTTCTAAAAAAGCTCTCCTCCACCTTTTCTGTTGCCCATCCTTCTTCCTATACCTGGGTTAGTGCTTCCCTGTTGCATTTGTTCATGTTTCAAGTAAGGAAATTCAAACCAACTGGAAGTTAATCCTATGAAAAAAGGGATCTGTTTCCCCCTCAGAGGAGACAGAAGATGAGGGTTTGGAGATGGCTTCACCAGCAGTTTGCTGTCAGACTGATTTACCTGTGCAGAGGAATCCACTCCCTAGATATCTGTTTGGACCAAAATAATTTTAAAAGTTTGTCTTTGGATCCCTGCATGGGAAAGGAACTGCTTAGCCCCAGCTTTCAGTAAAGCACTGGCAACATTGGGCATAAAAACAGTGTTGCAATGGCCTTGAAGGAATTGTCACCACATGAAGAGCTGCAGGATGCAGCCCAGTGCTCTGGGCGCCCGCATCCTGCCCTCACTGCCAGCAGTCATCTTACTCACAACATTCCATGATGATGCCACTTGCTTGAAATCATTCTCTCACTTGACAACCCCTGACATGTTAAGCAGAATACCTTTGTGGCTGGTTCAGAGTGGAAAGTTTAGAAATGTTAGTGACTTCTGAGCAGCCTGAGCCAGTGCTGGGTCCTGTTTGCCTCTCTTCCTGCTTTTTAAGTCAGCCTCAGCAGAAAGCATCAGTGATGCTTTACCTTTCTTTGATGTGCAACCCCTTTGCCAGTGTTTGCAAGGGGAACTGGCAGGGTACTGTGAATCTGTAGGGAATTACACTGTCTGAACCCCTGCACATGCAGGGAAATGGAGAACTGAGAGTTTCAGGCACAGACACTGAAGTGGTCAGGTGAGCAGTTTCCCTTTCAAGTCACTTAGTATTGTGAAATGAAATAAAGGGACTCCAGCTGCAAGGTAAATTCCTTTCAATTCGTTGTCCTGGGGAGGGTGAACAACAGAGGTATTTCTACACTGCTAAACAGAAGACAACCAGGGATCATACCCAGCCACCTGACCTCTGATCATCCTGACTCCATTTTGGTCACCCACAAAGAGCTCTCTCCCAGAGAATTTTGCTCCAGAGATGCGTGACAGTGAGCATCAGAGCTGCAGGCTGGCAAGCAGCACAGCACACAGCTTCTGTCAATGGATAGTATGAACCCAGTCTAGATATCCCCTCAGGACCACATATATATTGGTTTGCAATTCTGCACCAGCTACCTGCAGCACAAACTTCTGATTTTTGCTTTGAAATTTTCAGCAGCAAAGTAATAGAGGATGGGATCAAGGCAGCTGTTCATGGCAGCAAGGCAGAGAGTGACCACCAGCGCTTTGTGCAGGTTGGCCTGGCTGCAGCTGCTGTACATCAGGTGGACAGTTCGCAGGATGTGATAGGGCAGGAAACAGATGAGGGAGAGGATGAGAGTGATGGTAATGGTTAACAGTGCCTTCTTGTGCCAGATTGCCCTCGTGCTCTGCGGAGCCCTGGACTTGAGCAGTGCTCTGATGGCACAGGCGTAGCAGAACACAATTGTGCAGAATGGCAGAATGAAGCCCACGACGAGGACAAAGCTGTTCATCATGAGGAGCCTGTGCGTGCTGGAGGGGTGGAGGTCCAAGCATTTGACTGGGTTGCTGTAGCCAGCGACTCCCTTGTTTAAGAGAGGGCTGGCGGCTGCCAGCACGAAGATCCATATGGCTGCGCAGGTTATCCTGGCATACTTCGTGTTGGTCACTTTTCCGCGTTTGAACGGGTGGACGATGGCTACGAAACGAACCACACTGAGCACGGCGAGGAAATAAATGCTGCAGTACATATTCACATACAAGGTGTAAGTCATGATCCTGCAGACAATATCGCCAAACATCCAACGGGATCCCAAGAGGAAATATGTGGCCCGAAAGGGCAAACTGCTCACAAACATGAGGTCTGAAATAGCCAAGTTCTGCATGTAAATGTTTACTGAGGTCCTTTGCGAAGTCTGGAAGAAAACATAAAGGGAGAGGCCATTTCCAACAGCACCCAGGAAGAAGATAAAGAGATACATGATGGGATAAATTACTTGTTTGAAGCTGTCAATTGTACAGTTGGAGGAGCTGTTAGTGAAGCTGCCATCTAGTGCCACCTTGGAAATGTTCATGGTCTGAGCCAGCGTCTCCATTTTCCTGCCAAAGTGAAAAGAAGTGGTGTGAGTGCTGGGTTACAGGCTGGGCAGGGAGTTTGGCTATGTGGGACTATTTCACTGAGGGCAGAAATTGCAAGATGCAGATGACAGTGGGAAGTAAGGGTTCGTTAATGAGTAACTACTTGTGATGTCCCAGTAAATACACATCACAAGACACAAAGCCCCGAGTAAGCTCTAACAAGTTTCAGTGTTACAGCAGCCAGCTGTTGTCTCAGCCTGTAAAAGTGCTGCCTTTTAGAGGTGCTATGTGTGTGTTTTAATGATGAGTCTCTGATCTTTACTGTGCAAAACAAGCCAAATTGCTGTCAGCCATTTTGTGGCAGGGAGGTTTTGAGTCCCCAGTCACCTTCCATGGAAACATCAAAACCCGATGAGAAAAACCTGCCCACTGCTAAGTCTGCATTTTAAATTAGGATGGAAAGCCAAAAGAACTGAATTTGCCTTTTGGAACCAGGGAAATTTTTTGGTATGTTTTTGGCAGTATTTCCTGAGCAATACCAGATGTATTTTGATACATGTATAAATTAAGGACATTTTGACCTTAAACACTGTGCAAACACTGTGCTAACTATGCACTGTTCCTTTTTTAACACCCTCCTCCTTGCACTATTTCTTCTTTCTTGTTAGCTTCTGGTGGCTTTCTGTCTCTTTTTGTGGGGCCTTTGCTTCATGTACCACTCTCTTAATCTCTTTTATGCTCAGCTGCTCTGCACCAGTCAGTCATCTACCCGCACTGCAGCTTCCAGGGCAGCCCACATTTGCAGCCCTAATGAAAATGGCCTCTGAGAAAACGGGCTGTGTTCACAGAGAGTGGCATTTTTCCTCCTGTGAGGCTATAATTCAATCAAATCAAAACCACTCACCACTAAAACACTCTAAATAATAATTTTTTTTCTCATTAGTGTCTATTTCTTTTCTGAACTCTTGATTTCTTATCTCAGCTGTCCTGCAGCTAGTAGTATTTTCAAAGGAAGGTGTCAGTATTGCTTCTTGTTTGACACTGGGAGTAATTCCCACTTTGTATCTGCCAGCATACTCTAAAGATGGGGCATGGAAATTTTTAGCCTGAAAACCACAACTACATGGTATTTCCAGATGCATGGAAAAGAAGCTTTTAATTCGCTCCAGTGAGAGTGATAATGTGCCCATGGTACATGACTGCATCCTATCTCTTATTCTGAACCTTACTGGCTTCACAATTTAAAACTAATTTGTTTGTACAGGTGGAGCCTCCCTGGGGGTAAATTTGGCTTTACATTTGGGTGCTCCGAACACCCAGCTACCCATTGTGGTATTCACAGTGTGCTGTAAATGGGAGCTAATTTGCAAACTGAAGCCATGGTGTGGGAGCCTGAGCTATGTTCAGAGCAGCCTATGGTATCTCCAGGGTGGTGTCTCAGAGTCTGTCGGAGTCCCTTAATACAGCAACCAGCAGGCACCTTTTATCCGGCCCCACTGAGATGGGAAGTATGGGGAGCACTACCCCAGGCTGGACTCCCAAGGAGCGCTTCATGGATATTGGGTCCCAGCAAAGCCCTGGACTGAGAAAACACATGCTCCTAAAGTTAATCTCCTCCTCATTTGGGATCCTCTTTCCTCACGGAGGAGAGAGAAAATATATTCTTCTTAAAAACAAATCTTTTGCAATCAAAGGACTTTTAATTGTTTTTGGTTTTCTTTACAGAACGACTGTCTGGTATGCACATTTTCTGTGTGGGATCAAAGATCAGCTTTTCTCCAGGTTGAATATGATCCCCCCATTTTGCAGGGAAACATTGCAGCCTGAGGTACAGCAAAGGGAAGAGCCCTTCTGACTGTGTTTTCTTGTGGTCCAAGCATCCTCGTCTTTAGAAACCCCAAAACAGAAGAAAATACTAGGGAAGGGATCTGCCACCTGTTGAAGCATTCCCGTTGTGTGTGAAAGCTGTGAGGTAGAGGAGTCAAATGAGTTTGAAGCCCTGGATAAATTCCAAGCCCTGCTCAGCACTGCGAGTGATGGCTTGTTCCCAGTGCTATCTGATGAAGGATGGGATTGGGGCAATGAAAATTCAGTTGATGAAAAGCCCTTGGGCCCCCACACCTTGGGGAGAGCACTGCAAGCACAGGGGCTGAGGCACTTTGCTCAGGCTCCTCATATGAGGGTATCTAGCTAACAACCACCATTAAAGCTCTTCTGTCTTCTAACTGCACAAATGCTCCTCAATTCTCTTTCCAGCTAAAGACCGAGACTAAAAGTAGAATAGTGCACGTGCAATCGAGAAAATTCAGTATCCTTGAACCTGGCAAGAAAATCAGTTCTCAGACTCCTCTCCAAGTTATTCAAACACAAGTTTCAAGCTGTTATGGGATGTCTAAGAGAAAGAAGCTGGAGACCAGCCAGCTGAAAGCTCTTAAAGCACCATGGTGCCTGCCCTCAGCAAAGGGCCGACAATGACCCATGCAATTTTCATATGTAGACGCTCCTGTTAGCTGTGTTTTGACACACAGATCAAAGTAGAAAGGAAGGTGAAGTGAAAGATATATTTCACATGGGATTACCTCAACCAGCCACAGAGGACAAGGGGAGAATTTTAACCCTCCTTGAATCCAAGAACTGTTATTAGCCAGCTAAGGTTAGGAAATGGCTCCTAGATATACAGAAAGAATGAGCTATCTCAGGACAGGCAATAAACTTTGTTTTCATCAAAAGACAGATGGTCTCCTGGGTCAGGAATGAACAGGATGGGTTAAGGGTGAGAGACTGGACCTATAGGACTTTTTTGGGTCCCCCAAAAGAAGGAAGATTTGCAGTAAGATCTAACAGCCCTCTGAGAAAAAAAGGAGAGAAAGGACAAACTGAAATGGGATTCTCACTTCAGTGGTACTGCAAGGCTACTCTGATAGAAATTCTCTAACAGGAGATTTTTTCTATATATGAGTTTCACTGATGGAAGCTATCAAATGGAAGCAGCTGACACATGTCCTGAGGCTCTGACAATCTCCCTGGCAGGAGAAAGAGAAGATCAGCTGAGCAATGAAAAGGGAGCCTTTTCTGAAATAATTGCTGCATAAGTAGATTAGATGTAGAGTTTGGGTGGGTTTTTTTCTTTTCTTCATCTCTGTGAAATCTTTAAAAAATATTTACAGCTTGATTAGTATGGACTTTATAAAGAAATATTTACCTTGCATTACAAATTGCATATATATTACAAATTATATATATTTATTATGAATATATATTTTGCCTTTTATCTTAGCCTGGCTTGAGTTCAGTTTAAGGTAAGATGGTAACAGAAAGACATTCCTTGCCTAAGGTGACTTTTACGCCCTTAACAAATGGATGTGTATGCAAGACAGGTGGGGGGCTGATAGAGCAAAAGTAAGAGGAGATTTGTTTAATTGAAGGAGATACTAAACTAATAAAAATGCCCCAAACCCATCACATTTTAAGCCCAGGATGTACAGGTAGCAGTCTAGCAGCAGAGGTGCTAAACTGCCCAGGGTGTGATGTGTATGTCCACCTCACCAGGGTGTGTGTGTGGAGCGCAAGGGGCTGGGGACGCAGGGGAACGGGCTGGCTGTCTTGAGGCAGGAGTGGCTCAGCAGGAGCAGGGGAGGAGCAGGTCTGCCCGAGGAACAGACCTTCTGAGGTTTCTATGCAGATAATTTGGAGGTGTGAGAGAGGAGCTGGTGGTGGCTGTGGTCATTGTGGGTTCCAGGGATGAAGGGTGTGATGTTTGAGGCTCCGCTATGAGGCAAGAGAGAAGCTCAGTCAGACCCAGTACTGCAATGCATGGATGAGGCAGTACAAATTTAGGTATATGAGGAACTGAGGGAACAAGGCAAGCAATACAGGAAGGAGAGGCTACACCATACCCGATGCAGATTCAGGCTGCTGGTTCTGCAGACTGAGAGGTTTGCAGAGGAGTATTTAATTAGAAGCAACAGGGGAGCTGAGGGGCATAGGAAAGCAAAGGGCTGGACAGACAAAACTTGCGAGGGCAGTGAACTCGCATCCAGTGGACCTCTGAGAAGGCCAGGAGGGAAAAAAAGCCCAACTGCAATAACTAGGGAAGGCAAATCCAACTGCCCACAAATCCAATAGACTGGCACATGCTATCTTGAATGTCTGATGAAAACCAAATCTTGCATGTAATTCTGCACTGATGCTCAAACCTGAAAAAGGGACAGGGGACCCGTCAGGCTTGGCATGAAACCAAAACCCTGGTGCAAGGGAAACCTCAGAGACCTGCAGGAGAGAGGATAATCAATAGAAGCCTGTGTTGCCATGCTACCAGCTTTATGGTAATGATAGCGTAGGATGCTCGGGTGGAGGAGTGGCACTGTGCATGAGGGACTACATTACTTGCAACAGTGTAAAAATATTGTGGCTGAAGAGAAGCACAACAGGGTTCCTGTAGGCAGACATCACTACTCTAATAGTAAAAATACAGTACTAGGAATGCACTACCAAACTCCTTATCATGATTATGACAGTTGCCAGAAAACATTAACTGAGGGTAGGAAGATGAAAGCAGGTAGCAGCAGGAGGAGGTTTTGGGTGTCTTTATAAAGATGCAATGCTGCAGCAGAATGAGATGTGATGTCCATATGCAACAGCTTCCTGGTTCCTAGAATAGTTAGTCCTGCAAACAAATGCACAACACGAGATGCCATTCTACCTTGGCATTTTAACTTTACAAGATGCCATTTGATATTTAGTGCTGCACAGGCCCTAGTTCAAGCAGGTTTCAGTGGAGGGAGTTTTGTACTGTTAATCACAGTAGAGCTGGGCTCAGCGGCGTTGTGGAACAGAGAAGCAGTCCCAAAAGGAAGAAGCCTACAGAAATTTGGGGGCTGTTTAGGAAAACAAACAGAAAATTCCACAAGCCTACATTCCAAAAGAAATAGGCTTTTTAAGAATTACTGAGCTCAATGTCTTACCAGTAAAATAGTTACCAAGACTATTGCAAGGAAAAGATCTCCGTTTGGAAAGCAGAAGGCTTGTCAAAATTGAGAGAATGGGAAAGTCTGTATCACGACAGATCAAATGTGGAGAGGAAACTAGGAGCATTAAAGAAACAAAATAGTGAAGAGCTTCTGTTAAAGGGTGTTCTGGTTGACAGTAAGTTTTGTAAACCTGCTGAAAGATGAAATCCCCCTTGGGAACTGGCAGGGTTGCTTGGTGGCAAAAGATCTCTAAGGGACAAGGTTCTAGCAGGAAAACTCAGGGAATTCACTCTTCCTGACCAAAGATGTTGGGATATTTTCATGTCTGGTGCAGTAAAAAAGTCAGAGGAGCCAGCGCCACTCAACAGATGTGGGCAGGAAGTATTAAACCAACCAGATAAGTGGGAGTCCAATAAGTAATTGAGACCAGATGGCACTCATATCAGTATCCCAAAGGATCTCAACTGTGGGACTGATGGCCAAGGCACGTAACCCACCATCGTAATCAGGCACTGTGCCAGGGGACTGATGTGTCATCAGTGCAGCTCTCATTTCCAAGAAAGGCTTGATAAGGCAGCTCAAAGCCATGAGCTGGTCATCAGTCCTGGGAGCTGGTGACCACTGGGAACGATTTCCTCCTCTGGGACATTTTGGGGGCATCTGTAATGACAAATGAAGGCATTGAGTTTGTTGAAATGCCAGTCTGCTGAGAAAGAGTCATTATGTCTTCTGAAAAGGGAGATCCTGTTTCACTCACCCACTGAAGGGCTGTGATGACAATGGATGAAGGGGACCCAGTGATCATTTTATACATATATATGGATGTACATGTATGGCTGAGGGAGGAGGTTTTCCCCTCTACTTCGGTCTTGGGAGACCCCACCTGAGCACTGCATTCAACTCTGAAACCCCAACATAAGAACATCATGGACCTGCTGGAGTGGGCCCAGAGCAGGGCCATGAAGATGACCAGAGGGCTGGAGCACGTCTTCTGTGGAGAGAGGTTGAGAGAGTTGGGGCTGTTCATCCTGCAGAAGAGAAGACCCCAGAGAGACCTTAGAGCAGCCTTCCAGTACCTAGAGGGGTCCTACAAGAGAGCTTGAGAGGGACTTTTCACAAGGGCACATGACAAGGGGGAATGGAATCCCTGGAAGTGTTCAAGGCCAAGTTGAATGGGGATTTAAGCAACATGGTCTAATGGAAGGTGTCCCTGCCCATGGCAGGAGGTTTGGAATGAGATGATCTCTAAGATCCCTTCCCACCCAAACCATTCTATGATTCTATGATATGTGGGCATTTAGAGAATTGCATTTGTCAAAGCCTTGGACAGCTCTGCAACAAAGTTTCTCAAGTACCCAAGTTGCCAGAGAGCTGGAAGGCACATTCTTTTGTGGGCTGAAAGCTGGCTGAAGTGTAGGAAGAGAAGTGGGGGCTCAATAAATCAGCAATGGAGTTCTCTAGGGTTTGGTACTCAGACTAGATTTATTCAGTGTCTCTATCAACAGCCTGGAGATGGCAGTTCTCCAGGTTGGCAGATGCCATGCTGGAAGGGTGGCAGATGAAAATTAGTATATTTCAATGCAAGGTGATGCATGCTGGGGAAAAATAATCTAAATCGTGCCTAATTATATGAACTTTAAATTGGCTGTTGCATTCAGGAAAGGGCACTTGGCACTGGCATCGCTGACCATTTGCTGAAGTCAGTTCTGCATTGGCTACAGCAGCAGAAGCAACCAAAACTGTCAGCAAAATGAGGGCACCAGCAAGAAGGCCATGGAGAACAGAGCAGGGTGTCACCTTGTATAAAATCTTGATGCATTCCCATGGTGGGCAGCTCTTGTCTCTACACTGAAAACAGAGATATTGGAGTTAGAGAACGTGCAGAGAGAGGCAAGTAAAGGAGTCAGCAGCCCTGGGCTACCCCAGTTCTTACAGAGGGCAGTCAATCAAGTCATATGGTATCTCAGCAGAAAATGGGATGGGTTTCTGTGCTATGCCTGGACAGAAGGACACAGTCCTTTTGAAGATGTGTGGTGGAGGGGTGCTGCTGCTAAAGGTCTAAATATGAAACCTCTACTGTCTGTGAAGGTGTACATAAACTCTCCATTTCCAAACTGCTGATCTGAGATCTGCTACTCTGAAACACTGCATTCACTATAACATGAGGAATGACAAAACAACTTCATTTTAATAAGATGCTCTCCATATGCAAAGTTAAATAGGGAAGTCAGGCTTTTCCATCAAAATATACTACTTTGCTGTGTAAAGTGATAAGTATATAGAACCTCTTCTATGCCGGGAAAAAAAGATGATCTTTGCATCTATCACAGTAACCCTTTGTCTGAAGAGGACCCCAGACACCTGAGTCTGTTGTTTATTACCCAAATAGGAAGGCAATTATAACATCTCTGCTATAGAGGAGACCGCTTGTGTTTGCCACTGCACTTCCAAGAAAAACAGAACTTCTCATGTTTTTTTAAAGTTCCCACTGGCTTTCTTGCTAATATTCACTTTGTGTTTCAGGAGAAGCATTACCAAGAATAAATGAAAAAAAATGCAGTATTTAGAATTAACAATTAATTCATCAAAACATGGCATATTATTAACCTTTCTAAATGCACAATAATGAAAAAAAATCAAGGGTCTGACATTTAACACCTTTTATTTTTAAAGTTCACCATAAGCCAAATACATGTTTTCCATCTAGTTAAAAAACAAGGCTCACTTAATCAGATCCATGGCTTCATTGTTATCTTCCATTTGGCAAACAATCCTAGTTACATAAATCTACCCTTTTTTTCTGCCAAAAATATTTCTCAACACCAGCTTTGTCATAGAGAAGTTTGGTCAACTATCACTGCTTCTGGCAAATAATACGTTAACTGCAAATAATAAGAAAAAAAAGTAGGTTGTATTTTAATAATTGCAACCGTTTTATCTACAGCAGAGAAAGTAGATGAATCTTGTCTTACCTCAGCTCATGTGCCTTCTGGTGTGTTCAGTATTTCCTTCTTCTGCTTGCTGTTGCTCACAGACTTCAGTATTTTTAACGGGAAGGAAACCCGCGAAAACTTGATGCAAAAACCAAGTGCTACGAATGCAGAAGCCAAAGAAAAACCATGAACAGGATAAAGGGAACTAAATCCTGCTTAAAAGTTCTTACGTATTCTTAAAAGAGAAATGTTCTCAGCTCAAGGACTGGTGCTAGCAATCACAGCGCAATCTTTCATTACTTTCACCCGATGAAAGAGGCTCTACAGCTACATGGCTTGTTGAGAAGCATTCCGAATTTCTGTGTTTGGGCCCACACTTCTATATATGTGCTTTCGTTAGTCAGAGTTACTCAGAATATTAGAGGAGATGCCCAAATAGTCTTTGCATGAATCATTAAAGATGTTCTTGGAACTAGGGAGAGGATATTTGTTTTGCTTACTTCCCAGAAAACGCGTAAATAACAACATTTTAAACAGGCTGCTGGTATTTGGTGCATATCTCATTCAACTCATAATTCAAGGCTGAGTTAACAAGCTGAGGGACTAATTTTCCTCAAATTTTTATAGGAACAGATATAGCTCTGTTAAGCCATGAGCAAACGGCTGCAGTGAATGCCTTACTCCCTCTGAAGTTTCACCTCTTAGTGGAGCAATGCTGACTGCACAGATGGGTGTTCTGAGCCCAGTGCTGTTGCGAAATAGGTTTCCATGCACACTATAGGTGTAAAAGCTTGATTTTTTCTGTTCTGTGCTGTCAGCACGTGCAGGTGGATCAGACACATTCAAGAGCTTTCCGGTTGCTGTGCTGTATTTCATATCAGCAGCAGGTCAGGAGTCCACACATGGCTGCTTGGCACAGCAGATGGAGAACCTCCAAAAAAACCCAACCTTCTTGCCACCCACACTTGTAGTTATCCACACCCCAAAGTGCTTTGGATAAAGATTGTAATCTCTCCTCTATTTACCCTTTGTACATGTAAACTTGAGAACTGCCAAAGTACTGCTTTGGGTGTGCTCCCATGTGGGGTCATGGTGGCAACGTGCAGTGGCTGCAAAGACTCGTGTCACCAGAGCTCACAAATTCCTAGACCCACAAGCAGCTGTGTGGGTCCTCTTTTTTAGCATGGAGCTGAAAAAGGACATAGAAAACCAGCTTAGCTAAGAACTAGTCTAACTCTTTTGGTCTCCAAGGTGAACACAAAAAGTGGTTTTTGACACTTGTCTGCGTTTGAATTGACAAAGCAAAGTCAACTTAAAAAGCTTCACAGTAGAGATCCACATCAAGTGAATTTTCAAGGTGCAGCGTGAGAATGAATCAGGACTCTCTTGAAACCACTGTTTGCCAACTCTTGTGGCACCTAAGCCCATGGATAGGTGTCCTCTTCCAGCTGTGGTTGTGCTGGCTGCTTTGGTTACTGTCCCAGCTGTTTTCCTGTCTGCCAAGGTCTGCCTGCAGAGTGGCTTGTAGGTTGTCCCTAACCCCACCCAGTTGTAGAGGCAGGTACCGGTGACACCTGACGCAGGATGGATCTTCTCACCCAGCTCACACGGACTAAAGCAGGGTGGAAGTGATCCTGTGAGCAGCTCTGTGGAGAGAGTCGTTTGGGAAAGAGCCATGACATGCATCAGGGACTGCAGCCACTTCAGCCAGTGAGGCCACTGCCAAACTGCAGCTCTGGCCTCAGTCTTCACTTGGGCAATGTCCCAGTAACTCAGACTGCATCTTATCTGCAACTGGTAGAGACTAATTTAGGCACTGCAGTAGCAGTCTGATGACATCCCCATCACAAGGCATGTGGCGATAATCACTTTGGGACTGATAGGCAGCCTGTTCTCAGATGCAGGATCAGAGACTGAAACACGCAGAAAAGTTAAGACATTGATCACATTTTATTTTCCTGAGATATTCTGAGAATATCTTTTTCACCATGTGGTATGAATATCTTCATTGCCTGGGTAATTTCCCACATTCACCTTCTTAAACGCCCTGCTTTCTGGAGAGTACTGCTTCCTCCCTTTTATAAAGTAATTCTATGTTTTGCTTTTAGCCTGGCTTTGAATAAATGAGGTTGGCTGCCAACTCACCCTGCACCTGATGAGCTAGATCCGGAGTGACTGCTTGGAATTTTTTAGAAACATTCACTGTATGACTCAGCTTCCGAGGGGAGTTTATTACATTTCTTACTAATAAAAACTTCAGTAATTCTGGAGAAGACATCTCAGAATATCATGAAGAATCAAAGACTTTCATCACAAGATGCTGCGTGCGTATCACGTATTCAACAGCAGTTAAGAGCCTAGACTATTTCTGAATTTTTAGTCCCTAAAATGCATAGATGTTTGAGGACACAGCAGAGTGCAAATGACCCCTCTGGGCTGCAGCTAGTCTCCATCCTGCCTCTGTTTCTATTCCCTTTTGCATTTCTGGCTGCAAAACAGCTCAATTTCAAGACAGAAATGCAGGAGGGTGTTGCTTATACTATAAAACCACATGCCCTCCAGCCTGCACAGGGGTACTGCCCACAGAGGAGGGCTCCAAATGCGTGAGGAAGTCAGATTTTGGGTCTGAAATAAGTACTCCAGGCTAAGTAGAAGCAAAAATTTAGACTCTCCTTCACCTTTTCAAAGTTTACTGTGGGCTGGTTCAAACATCCTTTTGGGCTGAGCACTACCTGCTAGGGGTGCCAGTCAAGGGGCCTGTGTACCACACTCCCTGTATAGGACACCTTGGACATTCCAAATACACATCATGCCATCACGTGCTCCATAGGCCAGGCCTCCCCCTCTAGCAGTACTGTGCTACCCTAAAGTCAGGTGAAGTGCTGTCTCCAAATGGTCCATCCCTACCCCCTTTTCTGGTGCATCCCTCCAGCACTGCAGTCCCACTGGGCAGTTTCATCTGCTTCCCACCTCAGCAGAGGGGCTGAGAGCACCTGAAACCCACATGGGTCTTGCTGGATGGACACAGCCCAAGAGAGTCCTGAGAGTTCATCAGCTCACAGAGCATGGACACTCTCGCACAGCAGCTCCAGCATCTCGGCTTCCCACAGACACAAGGACTGTGCATGGGAGACATGGAAATCCCCAGCACCAGGAGAGCTGGGGGTGAGATACCAGCTCTCCCAGGCAACCCAGGTGAAGGAGCCTGCGTATTTTTCCAGTTGCTCAGTCAATGTTTTGCTGTCTGGAGGCACAAACTTCTAGTGGCAGAGTTTCACTTTTCTTCATGCCAAAAGATTTTTGGTAAAAATGGATCTGTCAAACAAACAGAAGGGATTACCTCCATTGAAGATTTTAGCACCGCGTGACTTCAGCACGGCAGCTTAGCCTACTAACACATATCTATTTCCAGAGAACGAAATTACAAGCCTACATTCATCTTCTGTGCAATCCAGAAAAAAACAGCATCCAATGTTAGTAGCTCATCTGCTGTCAGCCATAAGGCTGGATGGATGGGAAGATGAAAGTGACAGCTGCATGGAGAAGGGGGAAGAAGCCGGGGCAATTTTTAAGGGAATTATACAGAAAGGAAAAGCACAGACGGTTTTCAAGCTGTTTCTTTTGCAACATTAGTAATGACATCTTTTTTAATTGCCTGTGGTCCTTTCTTATTTGTTTGCAGTTCTTTGTTAAAATGCTGTTGGGAGTGGAGGAGCATTAATATATAGCTGGAATGCAAAAAGACATCTAATGCTGTCTTTAAGTAAAATAAACTGGTTTTTTTAACTATGAAGCACTAAAACTGGTAATGTGTTTGCCAGCTTCTTCAAAGGTGGCTGTGGACCTTGGGAAAAATTGATTGTCTCCAAAAGCTGTGGAGATGATGGCAGCTGGGAGCATTAATGCTCTTCCCAGAGAATAATCGATCCAATCCTTGATTCTGAAAAGACTGAATTGGAGTAGGACAAAACACCAAACACCTTCTAAGGTCTTCATCTAAAACCCATTGAAGTCACTGGAAAGAATAGTGTCTTTTTGGATCAAAACCTAAATAAGACAGACTCAGAAACCATGACTGGAAAAAAAACAATTCTTTTTCTCTTTTTCCTTCAGCTAGCTAAAAGCATTTCAGATCTAACATGTGCGAGCTTGTCAGCATGTCAGGTATACTCTGTCTTCTCCATGTAACCTACCTCTCAAAACCTTTCTGCAGCCATTTCTCTACCTACCAATAGCCATGGTGCCAAAGTTGCTTTCTGCTTGTGTTATTATTTCTGGTTTGTGTGTTAGACATTACAGGATTACACACTGGCGGGATAATGAAAGTGCGGAATTTGAAGGATTTGGCAATGAATCTAGTTACCTCTGTCTTAAGATTTGGTCTCACAAAGACTTGTTAATTTTGTTTGGCACATGTATGCATGCATGCACACAGTGCTGTGTTTTGGTCTGTGTTTACCACATATTAACTGTTCTGTGAAACCCGAGAATTCTGCTGAACTCTCCTTCAGTACAAATATAGAAACTCAAAGCAAAACAAGCTTCCTTTTTGCTCTCTTTAATGAATCTTTCACAATATCCCTGACCCATGTGCTGGATAAAATCCAATGACAACTGATGCCTTGACGTGGCCACCTAAAAACAGAGACTAGAAGAATAAGAAAATAAAAGTAGGTATTTATTTGAAGGGCCTTCAATGGTACACCCCGGGCAGTCCAAATGCTACACCCAAGATGGACCCTGGGTCATGGGTTCTTCACACTTTTATAAGTTTGGTCCATTTGCATATCAGGGTTAATTCTCCAATTGTAACCTCAGTTAATGATGTAATTGCCCCAAGTTTGCCCTCCCTCTCTAGGCTTTAGTTTGCACATTTTGGGGTGTGGTGTCCTCGAAGAGCAAACCTAGAGAGGTTTGTTATTTCTAACCAGCATGAGAGAACAGCAGCTAACAGGCTGCACGAAACTTCAGAGTTACACACTCTGCCTACTACCTAGGCAGTAGGGGATTTGAAAAATATAAAAGTTAAAAGGCTAAGGCACCACAACATTCTAACATCAGAATGCCCAGATGTAGGTGCGCTGCTTCTTGTGTGCAGTGGCCAAACACCAGTGTAAGATACGACCTGCAAGTCCTTCCACATAACCCACTACCACCAAGTCCACTTTCATGTCAATGTACTCATCAATGATAGTTAGCAAAAACTTTACCAGAGACCACAATGTGCCTCTCTGCACAATGTGGGACATAAGTCCCCTGCTCTTGTCATCTGAGGCTGATGGGTTCCAGCTGCCAGAGGTCCCTCTCCCTGGAGCGCGTGGGAAGTTCTCCCTCCAGGCACTGGCTGCTGCCGACACAAAAAGTAAGTTTAAATTTTTGTCCTTGGTCTGGATCTTAATGATGTTTCTTCAGATAAAACTCAGATGGGATTAGATCTCAGTGGACACATTTTCTATTCTACTGACTTTGGGAAATGGTTTATTGTGTGCTATTTGATGTTTTTTAAGCTGTATTTTATAATGGCATATAAAATTACCTATAGGTGTGATTTTGAAAGAGATCATAACATGACCTTTTGTCCCATTTTCCTTGCTCGGAATTTCAGGAAAATATCCATGTGTCTGTGATGGGCCATAAATACATTGAAAAAAAAGGTCCATTTATAAATGAAATTTCTAGCCTTGAAAATTGCTAGGATGACATATTTCTTTTATAATTAGTTTGCAACTAGTGTCCCCCCAGATAAAAGTGAGAGTTCATTTAAGCTCATCTTTGTCACAGTCTACATGTTTTTGTGACATGATTTCATGAAATCCTCTTGACAGTCATATACTGGAAACAAAACTGTCTAAGCAAGGCTGGCTGTGGTTGTGACACGAGTGGGAGAGGGAAGGCTAAGTTCTGAGGTGGCAGGGTCCTCCACCATTACAGGATGGGGATTGTTCTGGGCGAAGGGAAATCCATCACCCACACATCCCAACCTTCTGCTCTCTGGGAGGTTGCCATGCTGAGCTGATTAATGCAATCATTTCCCTTTACCTTAGACATTTAAATCATGGTGGACAACAAGCTGCCCATGAGCCAGAAGTGTGCTGGAGGCCAAGAAGGCCTACGGAATCCTAGGATGCAATGGGAAGAGCATTGCCAGCAGGTCAAGGGAGGTGATCCTGCCCCCTCTGCTCAGCCCTGCTGAGGCCACGTCTGGAGTGCTGTGTCCAGTTCTGGGCTCAAGAGAGACAGGGAGCTCCTGGAGCAGGTCCAGCACAGGACGACAAAGGTGATTAAGGGAACAGAGCATCTCTCCTATGAGGAAAAGCTGAGGGACCCGGGCCTGTTCAGCATAGAGAAGAGACAGCTGAGAGGGGACCTCATCAACATATAGAAGTGTCTGTAGGGATGATGCCAAGAGGATGGAGCCAGGATCTTCTCAGTGGTGCTGAGCAATGGGACAAGAGGCAATGGGCAGAAACTGATGCACAGGAAGTTCCACCCGAATATGAGGAAGAACTTCTTTACTGTGTAAGTGACCACAAACTGGAACAGGTTGCCTAGAGAGGTTGTGGAGTCTCCTTTATTGGAGATAATCAAGAACCATCTGGATGCAATCCTGTGCAGTGTGCCCTAGGACAACCCTAGGGTTGAGCAGGGAGGTCAGACCAGATGTCCCACTGTGGCCCTTCCAACCTGACCCATTCTGTGTTTCTGTGAACTCTGGGTTTCTTTGCAGAAGACAAGAGAAGCCCAGGGTGAGCTCTCCTGATTCATGTGCTCAGGCACCATGCCCAGGGGCACTTCAGTGTCACTGAAATTGTCTGGATAGGTTAAATTGTCTGGATATCTTATAAGAGCTAGCGAGTTAGGCATTACTTTATTTGGGCCAGGATGTGTAGCAAATCATTCCAGCCACATGCACCCTCTTCAAGAGTTTTCACTTCTTTATTTATATATTTATATACTTTTAGCAAACAAAGACATTAATGCTCATTGGTTCCAAGTTACATAATTTTCTTTATTAATTAGTGTTCTATCCTCTACTGATTATTGATCTCTCACTCCTCATGGTAATGAGTCCACATTTTTTTCATCCCTCTTATCACCTGTTTTTCAGACAGGGAATCTCCAACTCTCCGGGCTGTAATCTCCTCTGTATCTTCTGGTTACTCCAACATGTCCTTGAAGGGCCATAAATTTAAGATCCCAGACATCCAGTCTTCAGCTCCCTGAGGCTTTGTTTATTGAGGATCACCAGGGTAAGTTTAGCAAACTTCAGGTTTTGGTGATTTAATGATCAAAGTAACAATAAGAGTCTGTGAAAAAGAAACTTAACTTGGGCTGACTACAAGTGGACACTTCCTATGGATAATTTAAACAACTAATTTAAAATTAGTTAGATCCTTTCCAATATCAGCACCACTCTTTGTGGTTGGTTGTCATCAGCTGACCTTGTTCACCAGCTTGAGCAGTGTTTGGGACCAGTCTGGGCAGCTCTGAGCAGCCTGACAGGGCTGGCTACACAACTGGGTGATAGTCAGTCCATCTTGCATAGGGTTTTACAGTGATGATTAAACTACCTCATGTTTTGCTTTCAGAGTCCTCAGTGCAATGTGGAGAAGCTGGGCAGAGGCTGACTGGTCTTTTGCTGGAAGAAGAAATAAAGAGATTCATTTGGTTTTGTTTGGCAGAGATGTTTCTTCCACTTTGTTGCTGTTGCTAAAAGACCAAATCTGTAATTCTCTGGAAATACAGCACATGCCACCAGAGAAGAATTAGCACAATGGTTTTAGTTTTATGCAACTTTCTCAACACCCAGTGACTGATCATTTAGAAGAGAATAAACAAAATGAAGTAAGCTGTTTGTTCAGCATGTTCCAACACCCATCCATCTGCTTCCTTTTGTACTCACAGTCCCTCAGCCACAACTTTTCTTCTCAGCCACTTTCAAAAATATGACTCATTTTTCACATAATAGACTGGGTGGAAAGTAGAGAAGTTTTGATATGCAATCAAGCTTTCTCTTGCCCAGGATCTCCTGCCTTAGCTCACATTTTGTTTCTCATTAAAGAGAATGACACAATGAAAATGTGCTCTTTCTAGCCCTAGTTAGCTGCAGCAGGACTCACTGTCTGTGCCACAATTAGCTCATCTTGGCTCTTCACAGAACCAGGTACATGAAGTTTTGGTATAGCTAATTCTAGGACAAGGAGGAGCCACAAGGGGACTAAGTGTTAGTACAGCTTATACAGTCTCCTCCTCTCTACTCAGGCTTCTTGTTAGCTCAGCTAACACACTTTCATGGCTGTAAAGCAGAAGCCACTCTAAAGTGGGGACATTGGCCAAAACATCTGCCCACTCAGCTCCCTCAGGTTTTGAATATGTGTTGCAACACCATAAAAGCCATATCGCCAGGCAGATGAAATGGTTCCATGGGAAAGGTCTGTGTAGTCTGCCCTGCTAGTGACATCTTCAGTTACCATCCCTTTTCCATGATGTCATGCTGTGCTCTGCTGGCAACAAGGCTGATCCCGGATTCTCACGTGAAAGCTGTGTTTGCCTAGAACATTTATCCTCACTCTTGCTTTCCACATGCTAGACTGGTTTTAACAACATCTTGCCTGGCTGAGAGACAAGAGGCAAAACACATAGCAGGCTGTCAGTAGATTTCCAGTTCAGATGAAATCTCATGGCTTTTGTCACACAAATCTCGTGCTTTCTCCCAGTGAGACCCTCAAATGCATCAGACAACCACTGCTGCCGCAGGAATCTCTCACGAGCTCAACCGATTTCCCGAGGATCAGAACATTGCTTTCCAAGCAGAAAGGGGAGATACCCAGTAAACCTAGAGGTCCCCTCCTAAATCTGCTGGGACCCCTGACCCACTCGTGGGATGTATGTGGCACCCTGCTGGGCCAAGGAAAGCTCTTATCACTGTAAATTATGTCTCTGACTGACAAACTGATGTTTTGCATTTCTCAGTGCCGAGCAATGTAATTTTTCTTTTTCGCCCCAATCACTTGTACCCGTGCACAGGACAAGAATGCGACTGAGGCCCATCACATCTGCTTGAGATGCTCAAACTTTGCTGGCTTACTTTGTGACACTAAGGCAGCAACTTACCTTTTGTATCTGATAATGACTTGATAGAACTACACGATGCAGACTCTAAAAAACATCACTGAGGAAAGCTCCAAAGAACAAGACCTTTAATATGTCTTTTGCACTTCATTTGCTCTATTCTACATTTTAATTTCCTGAGTATCTCCTAAGTGCATTCAGTGGAATAGTAAATGTAATTCCTATGAGCTAGCTAAATTACTTCTAGCAAATTTGTATCAGCACTTATATTGTATTAGCATCATTACATTATAATTTAAACCTTTCATTTCACCACTAATCAAAGACAATTTTTGCAAATAAACCAAATCTTCTAATTTGCCTACAGTATCATGTCTTACTTTCTTTTTTAATAATTAAGCATGGTCACTATAGCCTCTGTGGGTAATAGAGTAGTTTCTACATATCAGAAACATTGCCTTTTGTCAAGCAAAATTGCTAGGTCTAATATTCTCTGCTTGCATCTCTGCAAAGCAGCATTATGTACAATATCCACCAGATATAACACTGGAAAATTCTGCTTCCCTTTGACAGGCAATACTGAAAACATTTGCTGGTGTAAGCAAATTGGCTGAGGAAACTGCATGCTCCTACTTTGGGATGTTTTCTGTTCATTTTTCATCTCTCCAGTGCATAGATCCATCACTTGTATTGCTGACACATATTAGAACGGGAATTTTAAAACTAAAGTGCTGGAATTATCCAAAAGACAAAAGCACAGTTTTGCTATGTAAAGAGTTTGCAAATGGGCAATAGAGGCTCTTTTCCACTTGAAATGGCAAACTGTAGTAAACCTAACACAATTTTAAATATTTTAAAATGATATCTTCCTTTGCTTCAGCACAAGAAATCTTAGCCACAGCTAGGATTCACATTTATAAAGATACCATCCAAATTACGTTTTCCTCTTTCTTGAGGTACAATATACAATGTCTGCAGGCCATAGCCATAGAAACATAAATATATTGTTTCCCTTTATGCAACTATTCAATGGAAGGGAAAAAGAAATCAGACTAGTGATGAAGAGCTGGTCCATATGTATTAAGTCACCGCTGGGTGACCATCAGGCCATGCTTGTGTTCACCAGCAAGAGCAGAGACTGTAGCTAGAAAGCAGTGACTGCCTTTGATAGTGCACAACAGCAGCCTTATTTAAGCCAGTCAGAATGATAAGCTATACATAAGAATTAGCCTTGTATCTCAGCCATTTGTGTGTGCCCGGGAAAAAGCTCTTTCTGGTGTCAGAGGTGAAAATAAAAGAGACGATACATCCAAAATACTGCTGCCAGCCGACTGTTACAAAAAAAAAAAAAAAAAAAAGAAAGCTTTATCCTGAAGACCAGGTTTTGGAAGATCAAACCTATGGATGGGCACACACATTCTTCACATCATTGCAAGAGAAAGTCAGATGACAAGAAAGGTCACACAAAATTAGTCAAGATGCTCACTTTACCTGGCACCCTGATTGTGACAGGGACAAATCAAGGATGCCTGTAGAGCAGTTCAATAAGAAACAAGTATGTAGCAATGTTTCCCTAGAACAGTCTTTCAGCTGTCTACAATTCTTGCTTAAAGATTTGCTGCAGGAGAACAGTCTAGAGATTTAATAACCCTTGATGGGTTTTCCTCCAGTGAATGTCAGCCTTTGGCAACCCAGCATCTTGCACAGAAGAATTCCTTTCAATAAGTACGTACCATGGAAAATAAGTGCTGCAGAATTAAATCATGTACATCAGACGTATATATGTACATTAGAACTACATGCATGAAATCACATTCTTTCATCTTTATTGAACCTGCTGCCTGTCACCTTTCTTTGAGACTCCTTGCTTCTTCCACTGAACAAGGACAGGAAAAAATTGTTCCTTCCTGCATATGAAGTAAATATTGACTGGTTCAGAATGAGGATATAGCTAGAGCAGCATCCAGTCTTCTGTGTGCATGACAGAGAAGTACAGGAACAAGGCAAAATTACATACTACTTCCCCTTAGTATTCTCCCACCTTGCAATTTTTAGCATGGACAATTTTGTTTGTTTATTCTGAATTATTTTTGGGCCCCTTGAGCCGGTACAGAAAATCATGGTGCATTTGAAAGAAAGCATGCAACTTTCTGGCATTAACATAGGTGAAAGATTTTCTTTCATTTCCAAACTTGATATCAGTACAGTCAATTTGTAATCACCCCTTCCAGGCTGTAGACCTTTGACAAAACTCCATGTCATGTCTGGCAGGCTGGAGGGTCCCAGCCTTCACATTTATTCCATGTATAGAAGCCAGGTTGCTCACCTTGGTCATTTTTAACTGTAAACCTTTTTGGAGTTAATAACCACTGAGCAGGGGCGCTCGATGCTGCACAGAATGTTAAACACTCTGCATTTACCCAGTGATGCAGCAACTTGGGGTTTTTGTCTGCTCCTGAACTCCAAGGTCTTCATACAATGAACTTTTGTGTTTGAGAGGCAGCCATGAGCTCAGAGCCCCCCATCTTAGGGATAAAAGTAAAACTGCCAAACATGGAGGCTTCTGATGTGCATCACTTTGCTTCTGTCTTTACTAAATTTCATGTGTCATTTAATTGCTCCATTATTCATACTCACATGGTGCTTTTGCAGTTCTTCAAAGTCAATCCTCACCTTTGTTATTTTGCAGAATAGCAAAGTATTCTGCATATTATGTTCAATTTTTTTCTCCTCACTTTTTACTTTCTTTTCTAGATTATTTTATTATGTGGAACAGTTAAGTCGCAGCAAAGACTTCTGGAACACACCAGTAGCAACCCCCTTTTTGCCCTAAAATAATCACTATTTTCTTCTACCCTTCCTCCTGATTAACAACACAAGGACCTTCCCTTCTATGCACTAGCTGCTCAATTGCTTGAAAGGCTTATATTTAAATTCTTCAGTGTTCTTTAGACATCATCAGACATGCTGAATGCAGACCTGCTTTATTCTCATAACTTTCCATTCAGAGGAACTCAATATATTTTTTGTGACACAATTTAGCACTCCAAAATTTCTGCCTCACTAGAAAAAAGTTCTTCCTCATGCTGTCTGGTTTATGCATCTATCCACTAATTCTCTATGGTTTTTTAAGAGCATTACTAGTAATTTGCCCAGTACACATGCCAGGTTTCCAAATTAGTAGCTTAATTTTTCACATTAACTCTCTTTCATTCCTTTGGTACAAAGACAGCTCTAAGTGCAATGTTATACATTACAGTGAGAAAAGCAGCACTTTCTGCCTGAAGATTCTTGGGTGTACTTTGGATAAAAACCATCAAGTAATGGGGACTCATTAATGTTAATACTGTCTGCTTGTTCCAAGACCCTTTCAGTTAAAATTGAGACATGTCCACTGATACATTCTCTGCAAGAAGGGCTATCCACTCTTCTTGGATAGAAGACTCTATGACTCTTCTTCAGTGGATAGATCCAAAAAGTATGAATACTTTTTTTTTCTGTCTGTGGCTTTTTTTTCCCTGCATATTTCACATTCCAGTCATTGAGCTACTGAAACAAATCCCTGACAGGCTTTATGCTCCTGATGTGGTTTTAGAATTTATTAATTGATTTTAGTAAATAATTCCCTGGATTATTTGAATTTGGAAGAGGGGAGTGTTCAGGAGGAAGTTTTTTAGCCTGCCTTGCTACACTTTTGCACTTAATTACAGCAAACACATCTTCCCATTCACCCTATTTGGGCACAACTTCAGCTGCTCAAAGGAAGTCTTCTTGTCTGTAACAGGATTCCTTTCAATGGTGTCTATGTACGCTGCCTTCCTTCTGTGCTTTCTTAAATCTTTTTTGATTAGCAGAAAACATTTGCTTTTTTCCTCCACTATGGTACTCTTACCTGGTACTAAAGTCGTATGCAGAGATTCAATGCCCTTGTAAACACCTTCTTAATAAGCACCCTCTCTTTTATATAGCTCCCCTTTGCAAAATTTAGAAGCTGTAAGGCAGTTGCTGCTTCTTTGAGCATTCTTGCTTCTTTCGATCCTGAAAGTGCTGTAAATTCCTGTACATGAGGGTCATGACTACTAAAGGGCTCTTCCACAGTAAGTCACTATATGCTAATATTGTTCCTTCATAAAGTCCCAGGTAATCTGCTCCAACTGAGGCAGAGCAATTGGACTAGAGGTGCCTGCAACTGTCCTGTGATATTATTAATATTACTTAATAACAATAATAATAGAAAATAACATAATATGGTGCTGTGATTTAACCATGATGTTGTTGGCTGAGATAAGAACAGTATAATAACTGAAATAAAGTTAAATATTGTACTACTACTAATAGCAATCGTAATGAAAAGGGAGATAACAAAAAAAGAGAAATTAATAAAACTATACATAATACGTTTACTTACCACCCATTGACCAATGCCCAGCCAGTCCCTGTGCAGCCATTGGTCCCTACTGGCTATCTCCCCCCAGCTGGAATTACATCTCTGCCTCCTCTTAGCCTTCCACAATGTGCCAGGAGCCTTTTGGACAGTACAGCCAGGGACATCCTGATACTCAGCGTCCTGCTAAACATAGGTCACAAGTACCAACACCTCTCCAGTATTTCCTAGAAGCTGGTTCGGATGCACTTTGAGGTTCACTTGGCAAGCAAGCCACTGTTATGAGCTCAGTTATTTATACGGGTCATGATCAAACTGGCCACTACTACAGCTTTTCCTCCCTTCCGCGGGTACCTCTGCCTCCAGAGGGTTGACCTTGTGCAAGCAGCTTAATTCTGATATATAAGACTTGGGGGAGGGAAGGGAGTGATGGCAGCTACTTCATTCTGATTAGTAAGGGAAATACAGCAATATCAGGGCACCCCTGGGAAAAGATTAATCTTCTTGTGGTTTCCACCATAAGGTAGAAATATTTCAGTATTAAGTTACTCCTGAAAGAGTGATTTAGGGACTTAATAAAGGACTTAATTCCTCAAATGAAAGAGCAGGGGATTAATTTTAACGTGAAAAGTATATGTCTGATGCAGGAAAATCCGTTTTTATAGAAGCCTATAGGCCAGCTAGTAGGCCACACTTGGGCCATACTAGAAATGAAATGCCTTCCTAAGTGACATTAAAACTCCATGGCAAAACAAAGGAAGGTTTTAAGGCCAAAAATTTAACTGAAAGGCTGCAAGGGGGCTTCTTGAAGCACAGGAAGAGCTAAAAGGAATCAAGGGGAAAGAGTGGATATTTTTTTCATTTTAATAGCACAAGATGACTAACTCAGACATGTTTAGTACTTGTCAGACCATGACTGGAAGGGCTCAGAAGATGGGCAGAGATCTCTCCCAGTGGTATCACTAATCAATAGATAAAGACAGGCTGAAGAGCAAATCACACAGATCAACACTAAGACCTGAACTGACAGACACAAGGAATTGTCTTGTAGGAATTATGGTTTGTTCATAGCAATGATGCCTGCTTTTACTTGGAAAAGTATTAATAAAATGTGGACAGCAATAGCATGAGGTGGATTGTTGCTAACACAGCTCTGAAAGAGTACTGAGATTGCAAATGCTTGTTTCTCTCCCAGGAACTGGGCTGGTAAATCTGGGTTTGGTGGAACCTTGAATACTATCATTCAAAATAGTGCTGGGAGAGAATGAGGCCTTTGGTGCCCAGATTAATTCATTAGGAGCATGAGTCAGGTCCTTTGAAGGTTGTCTTAGGTTTGAGCATCCAGTTGCTGCATGGGTAAAATTCAGACCCCCAGAGGACAAGACCCAAGGTATGTAAATTGCTGAGGGTGACCTCTTAGATCAAGAAACAAAGGAAAGAATAGTTTTGTTAACAGATTTCATCCAGTTGCAGGAAGGATATCAAAGAAAGTCTGCAACAGATAGACAGGACTGGGTACATCAGAGGAATACAGTGAGCAAAGAAATATCCTCAGCTTCTGAGGCAGGGGAAGGCTGTCAACAGGGTCATCAGTGTACTGTGTCCACTGGGATCTCCTTAAACAGAGGTGAGGAGGTTCTGGCAGCAGTTACCAATGACTTTGTGTATTTAAGATTTGAGATGAACAATAAACACCAGTAGCATTTGCAGTAGAAAAAACGCTAACCTTGGATGTTATTTCTGGAAAACCCCCCATTGGGATATCTCATAAATGGATATTTCTAGCAAGAGCAAGAGTCTATGGAAGAGCTATTTTAAGACATGCAGGCTACAATTAGAAGACTGAAACGATACATGCCCAGAGATATTCTCAGATGTCAGAAATGTTCCCAGATGGTCTACAGGGCTAAATGGTTAAAACAATCTGCTACTGGGAGTGCCAGCCTGGGGTCTTCCGATTTCCATGTATGTTTTGGAAATTACCAGAGTCATTACAATTGGTCATTTTGAAAACAGAGGGTCATAAAGACTGAAGCAGTCAAAATTTTGCAATGTGCATGTGGGTCACTCAGCTCAGTGTGAGAGGATGGTTCAGCACACTTATTAGTATAGCCAGAACCATGGGAACTGTGACATTTCTGGGAAGTGAGCTGAAAAATAGGAATTACTAAAACCTATCAGAGCAGACTCATCTTCGCTGGTAATTCAAAGATTCAGGATAAGAGCTGAGGCACGATCCGGTTGAGAAACAGCAGATTTCTGAGTAAATAAAAAATCAGTTTATAAGAAAACAACGTTTTCTTATAAAAAGGTTTGAACTGAGGGAGAGGTTCCTTGGCTGCAAAAACAATTTAGGGTGGCTCCCAAAGCAGGGAAAAGACATTGAAAAATATACTAATAATTGCCTGCCATGCAAACGCACCAACACCAGTTGCAATGAACTGAGCATTCCTATTTTTAATATAAATATCTTGTCCACGGAGTAGATTACAAGGAGATTTTACAAAACCACTGCCACTTGGCAGGCATGCATACTGATTCAGCAGTTATGGGACTTGAAACATTTCCCATTAAAGGCAAAAGAGAGAAAAACCTAAGTGGAGATGTCCAGGAGAAGAGAGACTTTGCCAAAGGAGTTGCTTTTTTGGGAGACATTACTAAATTGCACCTCAAATCCATGATGATGAATGAATTAGCCAGTGAGCCCCTATTCCCCTTTCCCTCAGTGCAACAAACATGCAGAGAACACTGTCAGGGCTAGGAACTTTTTTGATTCGACTGCAGCAGAGAAAAACAACAACATCCGAATACTTATAGACAATATTCCAGTCAATATGAAAGGTGCCTGTTGGTACTTTGTTTCTGGTGATGCACAAACACTTGCCCATTGCCATGGGGTGCTGCTTGAAGTCTGGTTAAAGAATTATTTGCCCAAGCCAAGGTAACCTGTGGAGCTGGGGTGAGGAAAGTGTTGCAGAAGTACGAGCAAAATGTGCACAAAGGAGAATGATGACTAGTCTTACAACCCACCCATCTGTAGCCCTTCTGTCCAAAAGACCAGGTATTCTATTAATGTAACCTTCATTTTGATTCCAGAGCAAGTCTTGAACTGACACTTTGATGTCTCAACTTTGTGACTGTAGCCCTGACAGGTGATGCAGTGATATTTCACTGAGCAGGGTATGTGCACAAATCCAAGTTTACTAGATACAGATGGCTTTCTTATATAAACTACTGTAAAACTCCCAAAATAATCTGAAGGAACAGCCTGAGTTATTTTACAGTGCATCTGACTGAGGAGCTGGACTACCTATGCTAAACCAAATCTTTGTCTACTGAAATTCACTTGGATATATTTTTATTTCAAGACTGGCTGTTCTTGGCAACTTACTAGCAAAAGCAACAAAAAGCTTTCAGAAAATGGCTTAAGGACTTTGATCTAAGCAGTCAGCAAACTAAAACTACAGATGTCTAGTGCATGCATGGAGGAATAGGAAAGGGTCTTTTTTTAAGGCAAAATTACTTACCTGTGCAGTAAGAAAGGTTCTTTGAAGTGAATCAATATGCATTAATTTCTGATACACATTAAAATCATGGCTTCATCAGAGAGAAAATCATGAGAGTGAATAAAAGGCAAGGTTATTAATTTTGAAATAAGTTTGGACTGTTGTCTCATTATGATTGTATGACAGGAGAAAGTAATGTTCAAGGCACATTGTAGATCTTGCCTTTCCAGTCTGCCTGTGGAAGGAACTTCTACTAAGCAGCCGTCTTCATAAAGATATAGAAAATAAGTCTGGAAAATACCAAGGAACAGCTGAAATATGTCTATTTAGGGAAATATCTAAAAGAGATTTCACTTAGATTGCTTTATTACCACACTCTGGTACTTTGGTAACTGCACTGCCAACCTGAAGTGTCCAGGAAGATGAAGATTGCAAAATACGGAAGCGTTAGTTAAGGCACAGAGACTCTGATTCTCAAATGCAGTATTTTCTTTTCAACGGTATGTGTTTCTTGTTACTAACAATGGGTACATTATATGGCACCTAAAATAGTCCCTCCGGTACTGTTCTATTGCAAGTGATGGTTGTGCTGTGCCCAGCACGTCAGCTCCAAGCCAAGGCTTGAGGACAACGTCACAAAGTGCACCAAGTTCATTTTGTGCTTGTTCTCTTTCCTTGCCAGGTGCTAATGAAGAGTGATGGGCTTTGCTGGGTTTACTGTGGGTGAGAGATGACATGCCAAGAATGATCTGAGAGGTGACAAATCCCTGACTGTCAGAAGGGACAGAGTCTTCAAGGATCCCAGGGGTGCTACAGCCCCTGAACTGAATCGCCCAGCAGAGCTGGAGTGCTCCAAAGAAACAAGACTATGGCAGTTAAATTTTAAAGGGCCAAAATGTGGATAGTGGCCTCCTCAATACAGTGCTCCTTGCATTTCAGGTCTCCAGTTCAATAATATGTCTGTGTAGACAGAGGAAAAAAAATCTGAAAAACAAGCCTGAGCAAAGAACTGAAAGCAGAGTTGTGGTTTCAGAAGACACATTTTAATATATCTGCAGTTTTATGAACCACCAAAACAAGCATATGCAGGTACTGCATTAAGAAGTACTTCAACACCCTCTACAGGAACCAGAAATGAAAAAGAAAATAATTTATACCTGTAGTTAATTCTGACAAAATTTAACAAAAAATCTAAAATGATTTTAGATTACTCAGGTAATCATGGAACTCTCATTTTCCTGACCAGGTCAGTAAGTGTGTTATATCCTAGGAGCTATTACATGTCTTGTTTATGTCTCAGAAAAGATGTTGGCTTGAAGAATACAAACCTTCCTCACCTTGTCATTTGTCAATTTCTTCTTTCTTGGTTTTAGGAAGGGATTGTTACTATCATGCACTTCCTGAATGTGGGAGTCCAGAGTGTGGGGAATATTTCTCTGCCTGTTTTAAGGAGTTTTACCCCCCTGGACAGCACTGTTTTTGACCTTCGTCCATGGAGAAAGCTGCCAACTCTCTGGGAAGAACTTGAACGCACTGCGGTGTGAACTAGGTGATAGAATATTATGTAAGGTAGCACAGGGTGAAAATATAAAGGTGTTGGGTTTGTTAAAGTAGCAAATAGATAAAAAGCAAAAAACTCCAAAATGGAGGATTGTTGTTGTTTTATAACCTCCTTCTTATTCTTCATGCTACTCCATTTAATGCAGCAAAATTGTTTAAAGTGATTGGATAGAAAATTCTGCAGTTCCTGTGGACGTTTTAAAAACATTTGTTGAATATTGGTAGAAAAGTGAAAATATCTGTCATTTCAAACACTGATTGGATTGTTTAGCTTTAAAAACGCCGTGTTACCTTGATTTCAGCGGCATTCTGCGCATTTTCCTCAGCGTGCACGTCCCTCTGCTGTACTTCTAACTTTTCTGATAAGACTTAATAAACTATCTGAGAGCAGAGAAGGCTGAATGTCCATTAATTAACAAAAATCCAGGCAAGGACTCAGAAGTCCTCCCCCAGCAGGGGAGGAATGATTTAAGGCACAGCAAGATCAACAGGTGGAATTCAAAACAGAATCCCACACCTGAAGAACTTTATAATGTTAATGTTTGAAAGTAAATTTAGTCCAAGCCGCCCATGCTATATCTAGAAGCCAAATGTGCTCTTGGCCAGCATCTACTAACAACATTGTAGATAGTTTCTGTGTAAAATTCTAAGCCCTAACTTATTTTGGAAGTGCTGGGAGGGATTTACTCCATTCCTATTAGTTCCCATTGTGCCTCAGCATAAGAAAACATTGTTTTCACCAAGGTGGCTTCCTCCTGTCACTGAACAAGGGAGAAAAAGAGCAGGTGGCCATGAGATAACACAGACAAACAGACAAACCACCAGCACACTGGGGGCTTCTTCTGGCATGGGGTAAAGTCTTGAAGGTCTTCTTCCACAGAATGAACTTACAAGCCTCAGACAAAAGCATCACAACTCAGGAGCACCTGTGGACATGACAGACCACATGCCTACGCCATGGGAGAGGGGGAACAACTGTCCTTGGGGATTTATACTTGGGTGTGATGAAGGAGTGGTGTGGGATTTGGGAGCTCTAATGCAACAAGTCAGGATGCAAGGCACACACAGTCAAGCAAAACACATTTCATTTCCACTTCCCCTGCCAGGCTTAACACATTTGTTCTCCTTCCTTACTCACAGACACTGAGGGCAAAGCCGGGCCTCTCATAGGCAGTCTCCTGAGAAAGCCCTGCAGCAGCCACACAAGCCTGGGTCTGCGGTCTGGTACAGAGTGCCCAAGGGGAGCCTGCCCAGAGCACTTCAGCAGGAGACAGGCAGCATCAAGAGAACCTGTGATGGCCACAGCTCCACATATCTCACTGTAGCCCTAGTCCATGGCACAGTGTGCTGGGTTACAGTGTATTCTATTACCATGAGCTGTGGAAACCAGCTGTAGCGATGTTCCTTGCCTCCTCCCTCCAGACTATCTCCTGTTAATGGGCCATCAGTGCCTTGCCTCATGGCTCACTATCCCATTATGAGATGTTCTGCCCAAGGGAAAGGAGCCAAGCATTCCCACCTGGATAAATTCTGGGGTCTGGAACAGCAGAGGCAGCCTTACCTACTGGGATCCCAGAGGACAAGAGCTACACAACCACCACTGGACTTTCCTAGGAAGACCAGACCCTTCTACACCACTGCTGGACCTTCAGAGGAAGACCAGACCCTTCAACAGAACCATAACTCCAGGAGGACTGCAGTCACCATTTAATTGGACTGTTACCAACCCCCTCACTGTCGGGGGTCAGGTTTGTGCTCTGACTTTATCAGTGGGTTGTTCTTTTTTGTACTATTGCATTTATTTTATTTTTCCTATTAAATTGTATTTCTGACTTGGAGTCTCTCACTAGTTTGCTTTCAAACTAGTACACACAGTGAGGCTCCCCAAAGAAAGATGCACACTTCACTGTGTGCCCAAGTGAAGCTTGTGGGAGAAGTCAGACACGTACATTCAACCCACATTCCAGGGGAAATCACCAAGGCAAAATCTGGGTTTCAATTCTGTTGTTTGGGCTTTCTATCTCCAGCTGTTCTTTAAATCTGGCCATGTGCTGCAATGCTCTGTGCCCTAAAGGCCTGTCTACCTGTGCTGTCTCTGTCAAAATGTTGGGAGGATGATGACACACTTTCAAGCCAGGACAG
Organism: Gymnorhina tibicen; assembly: GCA_013399875.1. NCBI lineage: Eukaryota > Metazoa > Chordata > Aves > Passeriformes > Artamidae > Gymnorhina > Gymnorhina tibicen. The sequence continues at coordinate 122,219 of VXAZ01008540.1, read as the reverse complement.
GCTGTGGCTGCAAACAGCAGCTACTCAAGCATAAAATCTCTTCAGGCACATACCTGTTGTGAGGTAAATTTGAGTCCCTTGGCAGTGGGGCAGCACTGAGGCAGGAGATGCCATTGAGGGGTGGTGCAAGGTCTGAGCAAGGCCAGATATGCCAGCTGTGTCCCACTGGGAAAGTCTGTCCTTGACAGCAGAAGAGAGAAGCTCAGCTATTCTGATGTGTGACAGCACTTGGACAGCAGTGCTGGAATTACGCAGGATTTGGTCTGGGGTACTGCTGACAGTGTGGTACCAGTGTAAATACAGGCAGAATGCCAGCACATGCAGCCACAGTGCCCACAAGCTTAAATACCTCACATAAAATTGGATAATTTGTTAGCCACAAGCCTCTTGCCCCTTCTTGTAGCTGACTTTATTAGCTTCTCCTAACAGATTTGATGTAATTCAAGACATGGGATGGCAAAGCCTCTATTAGCCAGAGCTGTTCACAGTGAAGCTTCAGTTCATCTTTGAAAAGGTCAGACTTTTCACTTGTGTGTTTGGAAAAAGGAGCAATTGTGTTATAGAAATACTAAAAATACCTAAAAACTGACTTGGAATTGCTTCTCAAAGAGGTGTCAATCTGCTTGCTAGGTGAATTGGTCTGAATAGGGAGAATTGGTGTGAATAGGGAGAGCAGAATTTCAGGCATGCTGGTTCTTGCAGTCTCTTAATGGATGTCTATTTGTCATATAATTTTGCCATTTGCTATTTGATTAAGGGGTTTTTAACTTTTCCAGTAATCTGCTGAATTATGTGTGATCTGTGGGTGTGAGCATTCTTTGATCTCCATTTATATCTACAGAGTTAGCAAAGTCCCTGCCAGTTCCTGTTAAAGGAAGAAAGCAAGTTCTTACATGCAGAGTGGTTCATATGACATTTGGCAATCATCTGGATTAAAACAGTGCTTTTTTTTTTACTGAAGGGGCTTTAGGATTAAAATTCCTCAATGAAGCCTTTTTCAGCCTGAACTCAAAACTTGCTTTTATATACACTTGTATTCTCTCCCTCTCTTTAATGTATGTTGAAGGAGAGACCAGGGAGTCTTGTTCTTTCATGTGGTTGAAGCATGTATGCTATTTTTAGGGACACAACAGTGTCACTGCAAGATGGCAGAGGGCTGCCATCTTCGTGCTTATGTTGCACGAAGAATGTTTGGAGAGGTGCACAAGCAGTTCTGTTTGCAGGGTCTGCCGCTGACGGCTGACATCCACTTTAATGCTGAATGCTTGTTTTTGGAAGAAACAAAAAAAAACACCGCAGGAGACAGAAGGGAGAAAATGAAAACTGTCTGAGTGACCAGTCAGACCAGGAACAGCCTTGATGGAGACCCAGATGAACATCCTCCTCTGCTTGCCCCTTAGGTGCAAGCACTGCATGTAAATTGCTGGATAATATTCACTGAGTATTTAAGTTATTTCTATCTACTTTACTACAAACTATGTTTTGATTTTCTCTGATTCAAACCAAAAGTCTACAAAATGAGAGATAAGGACAAAGGGGAAGTAAGGTGGCAGACATATCAGTGGTAATTGTCTCCTGTGAAAATACATTATAACCATGTCTGGGTTTGCAGGTACAAAAACAATGAAAAGAGCATGAAAAACAACAAAAACATGAGCCCAACAGGGGAAAGGCCCCACTTCAGAAGCTCTGAAATCTGCTACCGCAACAGCTGTGGGGAGAGGTTGCAGAGCTGGGAGTAAATTGCAGGCTGCAGGGCTGCAAATAGCCCTCAGCACTACAAAGGCAGTGGTGTTGAGGTATTGAAGGTGCAGAGCAACACCCATCCTAGAAGCTGAGCAGAAAGCATCAGGTCCAGGCACGCACACACCTGCGACAGCAAGGCCACCTCTTCCCTGTGCCACCCAGGCAGCTGCTGGCTGCTGAAACAAATCTCAGCATCAAAGCAGTGAGTCACGGACAGATGTTTTCAGTTCAAGATTGCCAATGGGGAATGAAATCCTGAAGGAAATCAAAATGATAAAAACTGTGATTAACCTTCAGGTATGCTGCAAAATCCTCCTTCTTCTTTCAACACTCCTACTAGAAAAGCCAGAAAATCCCAGTTCCACTGAGGGCATTTAGGGTTTTGGATGACACATGCTGTAGAAAACCTTGTGACAGGTATGGATTTTGACTAGCAGAGCAATATAATAAAAAAAATCTGTTAGGCGGGGTGGGTAGACAAAAAAATATTGGTCCAGACTTTAGAAAGCAACATCACCCTTGTAACAAAAAACCATTACTTTAAGGAATAGCTCTTTTTACCTAACAGCTCCTTTTCTTGGGTCTTTGTGTGATTTATCTGAAAGTAAAAGGCGTCAGCTTTTCTTGAAACAACTGAGTGTGGAAAATCGCATTTCTTTGTAACCAGAGAAATGCATCCTGCAGGAAGAACCAATTTACATTAGGTGGTAAAGCTTTTAAAACTACAGTGACACAGAGAAGACAAACTGAACTGCACCAGCTACATGTGAAAGGAGACCACAAACCCCTGATTTCTTCATTACGCATGAACTGCAGTGCCTCAGCACGCACAGGCCTCCTTCTGCTCTTAGAGAATATCTGTTCCTATGGAGCCGCTCTTCTGAGGGCCCAGGAGCATGGGAAAACTGGACTAATATCATTAATCTTCTTTCCTATTTCACGTTAACTGGCCTGTTTCGTTTAACAATAATAAGGCATAAAACAGGTGTAAAAGATATACTAAAAACATGAACACCTGTAGAAAATATTCCATACCATAAAGTCAAGACTGTGTGAAAAATAATAGCCACTGGCAAAAGTTAGCAGAACAGGATGCAAGCCTGGGTCTTGGCAAATACTTATTTTAGTCCTTTACATAAGCAGTCATTAAAATAAAAACATAAAAATACGATACATGGAGAGAAAGGAGCCGTTTCAGTAATGAGACACTGGCGCCATCTAGAAGAGGAATAAAACACACACCAAAAAAAAGGGAAGTGGAGCATAAAAAGCAGCTCAGCCTGGTTTACAGAGTGTAAAAGGCATTTTGCATCCACAGTATTTTTATGAATTACAAGGACACATTTCAGTGAAAAGTGTTCTCTGCTTTTCCAACCCTCAGTGATTCTAAAAATATTTAAAAGTGTCTTAATCCTGTTTTTACACATATTTTTCATATGATTTAGACCGTGGATGTTTCTGCCTCATAAAGCAGGAATTTTCAGGGGAGACTTAGGCAGCTCCTGCTCCCACTCTTCATGTCACTGGGAGGGCCACAGCAAGGTTGACAGAAGCACTGTGAATTGCAGAGGTCTGTGTGACTGCAGCTTGCTTCTGGGGAGGCTTAGGGAGGAGTGAGGGGAGGAATGAGGGCTTTTTTCTTTCTTTGCCACAGCAGACAGTTTAGGACAGATGAGGAACCATTTCCAGATGGTCCAGAACTGGTTTTGGTGGCATGTTGAAAAGTAACTCTTTATGCTGTCCTTATTGCAGTCTGGTATTCACAAATATTTTGGATGTTATTGAACCTCGTGACACAACAGTCCCCACTCAGATATATGATGGATAGGTGGAGTCTCTCCCCTCTTTTCATGAAGGGGATGCTGCCTGACATTACTGCAACAAGAAGATACAGCAGATGCAGCTCGTCCTGCCTGCTAATAGAGCAATAGAAGAGAAAGACCACACCAGATGAGCCATAGCACAGCTCAAATTAGCCTGATTACCAGGAACCAGAGGATCAGGTGTCCAAGATATACCATTAGCTGGGAATTCCCATCTGCAGCTGACATGTCTTGAAAGCATCTACCTCAGCTGTGTTTTTACACACACATCTCTAATTTTGCAGTCCTCTCTTCTTCTTCATGTGTTGTTGTGCTAAAGACAGAAGAACTGACTGCTCTTCTTAGCTTCACTTTCAATAAAGAAACTGTTCTGTCCTTTCACTTACAAAGGACAAATCAAGGCCTTTAGCAGATGCCCTCTTTCAGGTTTAACTTCCATCTGACATCCATTTGGGTTCAAATTACTTTCAGTTTGATTCTGTTTCTTTTGTGTACTTGAGTCAACAAATTTCAGAACTGTGGTAGAAAGTCTCTAGCATGTTTCCACAAGACTAGAAAGGCCGTAATTTCTGAGTTCAAAAAACTCAGTGCCTGCACATGCATGTTGCTCAGAGAATACGCTCAATCCATAAATTAGCTAAAAAAAGGGAGAAAGAAAACATAAAAGTATTATAATCTGTGCTTCCAGTACAGAACATTTAGGCAAGATGGTACTAAACAAGGAGAGCTTTAAATGCCTTTTTACCAGAAGGTAAAATGTGATTTATGTGCCTCCTGCCTTCATTCACTCAGCAAAACCCAGGGCAGAAGCCTTTAACGAGGGTCGTATTACAGGGTCACGCAGGTTCACAGAGTTAGCTACTAGAAACAGCAGGGGACAGATTTCCAGCAACGTGGGAGTAGCTGAGTGAAAGTATGCGAGCGTGATGCATCTACTTCCGTGGCTGCCAAGTTACCAGCTGGACGAGGCTGTGGTTTTGAGCTGCACGCTGCTGACCATGTCAGCTGGTCACTGCTGCAGTGCAGACAGGGCAGCTGGAGAGGCCAAGGCGGCTGACACCCTTCTCGAGGTGTTGTAAGGGAAGTATCAACCGTCTGTCTTTGAAACAGCAGCTCTCACGAGAGAGTGTAAGGTCACTGAGAGCTTTCAAGATCCTACTATAGCCATAATGACATAGATATAAATTAACTGATGATTGACTGTGGGGAACAGCCACAAAATATCCAGAAAATGAGATGATTTGGGCCTTAAAAGGCAATGGCTGAGGAACGCTTTTGGAATGCCCCCCAAACTCGTTGCCTCTACACCTGCTCTTTCTCTTCTTCTGGCCTGAAAAGCAGCTTGTGAGCATGAAAAACATAATAAGCTAATATAAACTTATTCTTTGTGATTTTATTTTAATATATTGTAACAATTATAAACATTACCTCCTGATTTCTATTTAACTAAGCTTCTAACTTCAGTGTTACACTCTCGCAATGAGTTATCCAAGTTATTCCTAGCTAAAGTAAGTGTTTTGTTGGCACTATGTCCAAACTCAATCGAATCAGATGGAATTCTGTGTGTTTAATTCCGAGAGCACTGAGATTAAATTAAAATACAAAAGTGGACTCCAGACTTTCTGGTCTCTGAGTTTTCAAAACATACTGACTTGGTTCAAGATGTTGATATGGAAAACCTGAAACGTAGGAAAGTTGGCAGTCGTGTTTGATTCTACCTCTGAACTTTGAAGGCTGGCATGCTCTTTTCCCCTGTGGTAAGCATAAAGTAATAGCAGTCATGACATGACACAAAGTCCATAGGGCCAATATTTTAATGAGGTCAGGCTTTTCTTTGGATGAGAAATCTACAGGCAAAGCCAAAATGTGACAAGAGAAACAACTGCAAGTGGAAGATAATTTATCTGAACCAGAGTCTCAACTCAGTGCTGGAGCTGACTTATGCACTGCTGGAAATTCTATATTTCAGATGTAGCTTCAAATAGGAGCCAAGACAGTTACTTAACGCCAAGACAACTTTTTAGAGAAGATTCCCGTAAAGAGCTATTCCTGGGAGACCCTTCCACTGTACTGAGGTAGCTGAGGAAGTTTCCTGATGGGGCTCAGGGGGATAAAAGCCCAGACTGAGGTAGCTGGGGAAGTGAAGGGGGCCAAGAGGAAGGCAGACCTGGATCAGGAAGACCTGAACTAACAGAAATTGTAAGACAACTGATGAATGAGGTAAGGGAAGGAGAAGAAAGCCATGCAGTTCAGCCGAAGGAAAGATGCTGTAGAGAAGGAAACTGTGCCCTTTCCAGGAGACAGCACCCTGAAAGGTGCTGGGTAGATCGTCTACTCCAGACCACTCACAGCGGCTCACAAAGTGCAGTTTTCTGGGCTTGCCCTGAATCCTGTGAGGTGATCTGGATGTCAGGTATTGACACAGAGCTACAGCCAAAGGCAATGAGAGCTCCCTCTTAATTTACATATAATGCATGGTACACAAAAGCCAGAATTAACAGGGCTGTTTTATTGTTACTCAGGATATCAGCTCTCAACAGACAAATGGCAGTTGTGTTATCCCCTCATTTTAGAGGACCTTGAAAAAAAGTTATAATTTGGAAAGCATTGAGATACTGAATCAATATGTATCATGGCAAATCACATAGGGAAATTAACCATTGTTTGGAGGAAAGGAACAGAACAATTTCTGTAAACAAGGCTTATGGAACAGCTTTTTTTCACCTAAATAAATGCTCATTTAAAGGGCATGATACAAGCAGTTATTCACCTTAGACTCCCTGCTGCAGAAAGGTGAGAAAGAAATGCTTCGAGAAAGTAACTCAAAATGTACACTGAACTGAAAAACTCTGAGGAAGCACTAATGTCTCTCCCCTGACTCCAGAGGGAGCTTTGGACAACTGTCATCTAATTCCAGTGCCAGTAAACCAGGCCAAAGGCTGAAGGCTAAAGCAGAACAAAACAAACTGCTGAGGAGCAGCTCTTGAACAATCAACACTCTTCCTCTTTGTGCAGATCAAGGCAGAAATTCTTTGGAGCAAAAGTAACGGCGAAAGTCCATATTATAACGTGTCTGTACAAAGGGGAAAAATTAAGGTTGCCTGTGCTTTTTTTTTTCCTGGCATTTCCTAACTTTTTAGAGGTTGGGTCCAAAGCATTCATGCTCTTTTAGAATGGCTTGGCATACCAGATGTGCAGATAACTCATGTATTCAGGCTGTCTCTGTTGCTAGCTCTAAATACGTCAGTCTCGACTTATTGGCCAAAATGGTAACCAAAGACCAGTCACAATACTTGGCCTTTTTTCTTTTTGTTACCCTTCAATTTTCAGTTTTCAGTTGGATACAGGATTTCTTTAAACTTCAGAATTGCTCTGTGAATGTGTGAGCTAGGTTTTAGATCATACAATCTCATATTTGAAACACAATATGCTGAGGTATATTATAATACACAGTATATTTAGGAGTAGCATTAGGTAATAAAAACATACTGGAGTGAAAAGGTATTTTTTAGAGGAAATAACAATATCCCAGTGATGACTGGATTCTGGTTTTCCTTTAGTTTTTGTGAGAGGAAGAAATGTGGCTTTGACAGACCCCTGTTCCGTACCTGTGTTAAAGGCAACTGAGATACTCCCTTTGTGAGGCTGAAAAAGAGGTTACAAACAAATCCCCTAATTCAAATACAGCTGTTTCCAGAGAGGATGTAGAGTTCATTCCTAAAAAGCGGTGTTGAGCAGCTTCAAAGGGAGCTTTCCCAGGAGCCACAGAAAATTTCAGCCTGCAGCAGCACCACCAGCAAAATGCCTTTGGCTAGAACTGCTGCTGAGGTGCCTCTTCTCATCTTTCCCCTTTCCTGCAGCTCTGGGTGGAGAAGCCACATCACAGCGTATCTGGAACATGCACAATTGTATATGGAAACATTATTTATAGAGGCTAATTATATAAATAACACTGTCTTTGGGTTGAATTGCACACAGTATCATTCTTCCTGTAGTTCTCCCTACTAAGGGAATCAGCTGCTGCAATGATTTATACACTTGAGTATGAATATTTGAGTTAAACCTTTGGTTACTAATGTTACGTTAGGAAAACAGACATGTTATAGCAAGCTATTTTGGTGAAGTTTCACTGGAATAAAAGATATTTTAGGAAAGATGATTTTGTTTCCATTTCCAACATCTCCCATCAGATATAAGTAAACAGAGTGACAAGTTACAGCTATTGACAGCACCCGGAGACTGGTACAGCAAACAGTGCTGTGCTTCACAAAGCAAACACAGCTGCATGGTGTCATGCAGTTTACCTGTCCTGCTCTTTCTTGTGCTCTTCCAGGAACACAACAGGAATTATCAAATTACAGACAATCTAGAATAAAATCTAGAACAAATTATAGACTTGAAGCTTTAGTAAAATTAAGGCTGACCTCTTCCTTTATTTATTTTCTGAATCTACATCCATCTATGGTCTGTCCAGAATTTTTCTCTAATTACTGGCTAATTTGTGGCTAGGAGTCACACTTCGAAACCATTCTGCTTCAACTCGGTAATTTCTCCCTCTGCAGTAGCTCTAAGTGTTGGCACTGCTCTCTTGTTTTCAGCTATTGCAGATTGAATATCTTATTACATCCATGATCTGATTCAATTCATACAGCACTGGCTAGGGTCACAGGAAATGTTCAATGTGCCTTTTAATTCTGAGTGGCAATTCCAATCTAAACACTGTCTTACTGTAAATTCCAAGCAAGCTGGAAGACACTATTACAGTAACATGAAAAATTAAAATTTGCTTGTAAGGTGGCACTGTTTCTGAAATAGAATTCCTATTAGTGCCAAATTGTACACAAGTTACAATCTGTGGAGTTTTACTTATCTCACATGCTTTCTTTACAGTAAAAGGAAGTGAGCAGGCATGTCTAAGGCAGTGCACCTGACCTAGTTCAGACATGTAAAAAGGAATCAGGCCCCAACTCCGCTGTCCCTCTCTAGTGACCCCCAACCAGCTCAGACACAGGCATTGACACGATACTGTCCAATTTGTTCAGAAGGATCCTACACAAAAGGTCTGGCTTAAAAAGTCAGTATATAAAAAGCTTATACTGACACGAAAATAAGAGCTTGATTGTGCCTATACAACCTGCTGAGAGCAAAGGTAGAGTGTGGGTGCAGAGCCCAAAGAACAGGAATTGGCTGCTGTCAGCAGAACTGCTCCTGACTGCAAGGACATGATGAGCTCTCTCTTTTCTCCTATGTGCCACAGTTGCTTAGATCCCATGAGTTGTGCCTTTCCATCCCTCCCTGCCTGTTTGTTCAGAAACGTAGGTGCTGGGCCTAGCATCTTGGGCATAAATGCCATCAAACCCAATGTCTGTAATTATTTTTCACTGGCATGTGGCCTGTGAGACCAGAGATGATGAAATACCACGTACTTTGCTATGAACAAATGCATATATATCATGTGATTCTCCCTAAGAGAGAACAGGCTTGCAACAAAATTGAAAGCAACAACTTCCTGATTCTTTGGCTCACTTCCAACACATCTAAAATTAGTCTGCAGATTGTCTTAATTTGCAGTAATCAGCCAATGTCAGCTGTACACTGCAGGAGTGGGACGTAATTCTGCCACTCCTTGAAATAAAACTGCCACCACAAAGAGGAGTTGAATTAGGAAGTTTTCTCCATAATCTTCCCTCTATTTTAAACAGGCTAATCCACACTAACTCTTTCTCCAAATTTTGCCTTAGACTTTCTTTTCCAATCCAGATGTAAATTTTGAGGTCAGAAACTCATTAATCACACCATCTCCCTTGGTTCCCTGCAAATCTGGGTGTCCATCAGTCCAAACACAATGATCTGCCTTACAATTTGTTGTTCAAAACATAAAATTCTGTGATGGTTGAAGTAACTACAATCTATGAAACTGTCAGAAAAAAATAACTTAATTCCATTTTGGGGAAAAAAAGCCAAGTTTTTAAGTTTCAAAATACTGTAAATACTCCTAGAAAAGAACAATAGGAAAAGGGTATTTAAGCTTCAAAATCCAGCAGCACTTTACTGTAAGATTGTGTTGATGCCACCAACCCCAGTCACCATCCCTGGAGGTATTTAAAAGATGTGTAGGTGTGGCACATAGGGACATGGTTTAGTGATGGACTTGGCAGAGCTGGGTTAATGGCTGGATTCAATGTTCTCAGATGTCTTTTCCAACCTAAATAATTCTATGATTCTTTGATTCTATGCTACTCAGCAAATTACCCAGTCTACCTCCATACCAGATTATGAATTTTTAAGAAATAAGTTTCACAGTCTATATGTGATAAGGAGTAAAAAACATATTAATTTTGAATATTATTTTTCTCTTTCAATTGCCTCAAGATATAGTGAAGTGGGAATTTCAAAATATCTAAGTTTCACAGCCAAAATGGGGTAAAGACCGTTCTGTGGTAGAGGGTTAAAAAGTTTACAGGGTTCAGGGGTTTACCCAGTTAGTACAAAACCATGAGTGCTAGATGCCTCATGACCTCCTCCTTACAACGTGCTAGGTCCCTCTTACAGTGAGATCCCAGTCTGAGTTAGAGCCCAAGCCCCAGAGTGGAGGTCCCAGTCTGCCCATTTTAGGGGCTCTGGGTATCTCACCCCATGCTTTGCCAAAGAGCAGGTCCCGTGACCAGGCTCACATGGATCCTTCCACAAGCAGGACACCCGGGCAGGGGGTTGGGATAAGAGTTCCAGGACTGAGCTTCATCATCCAGTATGGGAACTTTCAGAGAGGTTTTTTCCTTCAGACAGCAACAGGTTTCTGCACAGGGCAGACCAAGCCTGGGACTTCTTCCTATCACATGCAAACAACGAAACTGAAACAAATGCATTTGTGCAAAAGGAGTTTTCATTTCAGATAACTGGCATTTTGTGTTGACAGTCACTTTGGTGAAAAGTTCTTGGCCATGTCTAATCTACATAGAAAACTTAATTGAATGTTCTTTGCTTTTGGTTTGTGTCTCATTCTGTCTCTTGCACACATGCACTTGTAAAGCATCAAGCTCAGAGGCCACAATCCCATTTGAGGCTTCTACAAATGAGTAAATGTAACGCTAATTGTGGTGTATCCAGAGTGTGTGTCATTATCTGGCACAGAAATAGCAGCCCTGCTTCTGAGTTCAAGGAGTTCAGGTTAAAACTTTGAGATGACAGATCACTTTTCCTGGAATTTTACGTATTTTTCTTACAAACACCCTGAAAAGCTTATTCTGAGGCAGTGAACCAAGGTCAAATGGACTCTGTTTTCAGTCTGTTCGCATATTTGCACAAGTTTAGAAAGCTCTTATCAGTTCATTCAAACAGGGTAAAGTAAAGAAAAACAAACCAGGCAGCAAAAAAAGGCAAAGAATCAGAGAACTTGCTTCATGAGTGACACAAGTAATAGGTAAATCAGACTTCTTGATTTGGGTCCCCTCCTTTTATGTGCACTTAAGTGCTCATCCTAGAGTAGCCCAAATTCCCCCCAAATCCCCTTGGAGTCCTCCAAGGACCACAAAAGTGAATACATACTGCGGCCAAAGCAGTGTCATGACCTAGGTCCACTTGTTTGTCCATCAGCAGAGTCCTTTGTCCTGCTCTTTCCTCTTCCTAGCTCTCAGTCTTCACAGACCTGGTAGGAATGCAATTATTCTGGAAACATCTCTCCCTCTGTTTCATTTGGTTGAAACAGGACAAGAAATGTATAAGTCATCTGCTGAGGGGATGGAAGGGGGAGAGGTCAACAAATGAAGTGATCATATAGACCTTACTTTTTTAGAAAAGCTGGTTTAAAACTCCAGGAAAAAATTAGACAGTGAGGAACACCCACAAAATAGGAAGAGAGAGAGATAGTACTAGGATTATTATTAGCAATTATTAGCAATATATAATTATTATGACCAAAAAAGAGACAGCTAGTCAGTGACAAGGATAGATATCAATAATTAGACCTTCAGGTTTAAGAATTTTCAGAAAGCAATTTGCATTTTAAGTAACCTGGTACATATTGAAACTAATAATATCCAATGTCTTTTTTTATTTTTTGTGTCAATGCTTTAAAGAGATATCAAAGTTTCTTTAAAATTATGTTGTTTAATGTCTTAATTGCAATTTAAATGCCCAGAGAAGTTATCAATTTAAAATTAAACCTGTGGGTTCAAAGATCAAGTGAGAAAACAGACATTTTTAATTCTTTGTGCAGATCAGAGTAAAAATGTGTGAATGAAATCAACTGAAAGATTGATTCAGTTATCAGATATCATTTGTAGTTCACTACAGTGTTGCACACACCACCAAACAGACAACCTCAAGTTCTACTTACCAAAACATTTTCCAAAATCTCTGTACATTTCATCAGATTATCATGCTGTTGCTTTGTAAACAGCCATGTTCCCATGAAGCCTAGTAGCCAGTGATGGATTTCCAGTCAATCAAGGACTTCTGTGCCACTCACCAAATTCCAACTATATCAGCAGAGAGAAAGAGCCATTGCCAGGATTTAATTCACCTTGTCCTACAGGAGACACCTAAAATAAAGTAAATCACCTCTCCAAATGGGGATTGTTCTTCACTGATTAGAAAGGATTCATGGGTGATTGTATAGCCCTACCGTGTGGATATCTAAAGATAGGGAGGATGCTCCTACCCATGATGTCTGCTTGTGTGGGGACTGGATCTGGCCTCACTGAGGAATACAAACATTGCTCTCAGCTCCTGTCACTGTGAACTCCAGTCCCTGCTTAAGAGATCCTGGCATTTCACAGCATGAAGGAAGGAATACTTTAGATTCATTAACAAGGGAAGTCATCTACACTTCTGTGAGGCCTCTTGCTTTTGGAGAATCGAGCCAGATTCCTCTTGATATCCCACATTATAAAAAGACTCACTTTTAGCCTGGCATTCTTCACATATATTTGCTTCTACCCATATTTATTTGCGTATGTATTTTTTGCCTGTCTCTGAAACGTTTTTCCATAGAGTAGATGGCAAAGCATGCATGTGCTGGGAAGATTAATGTATGATTTGAACAGCACTTTTTGGTTCATATTTTAATTCCTAATTTCCTTGCTTCATAGAACTCCATCCTATCAAGATTCCCGTTGCTCAAGCAGAGCAATGAACAAACTGAAGCTTCAAATATAATTTAAAGCTTCCTTAATTTAGGCTGTGATACTGAAGTTAAGCTGCATCCCTAATTTAGAACTTAGAAAGGCAAACCAATATTAGTTTGGTTTTTTTGCTTCACTGTAACTGATTTTTCTTGGTTGAATTTTAGGTTTGATTAGCCATTTGGATTGAAAGAAACATATAGAAGAAGTTAAAGTTTTCTAGAAGACTGGGTAGAGGATGGAAGAGAATCGATTTAGATAGGATTGTAACCATAGCCCTCCTTAGAAAGAAATTCCACTAAGGGGGAATAAAAGCCAAAGAAAGAGATTCTGAAGAACAATTCCCTATATATTTGCAGGGGACAAAAACACACTAAGGAAATACTTTTGGCAAACTGGAGCTGGGAGAAACTTCTCTTGAAATTTTGAATAGTTTCCCAGGATTCTCTATATGAAGCTTGCACCCAATGAATAAATATCTATTTTGACCACACCCCATTTAGCCCCATTTTGCTTCTTTTTCTGTCCACTGAACCATGCTAATCTGTACCCTTATCCCCACTGCATGTTCTGTCACTTGTCAGGCAATATGCTTAGAAGTCTCCAGCCTTGCTTCATTCCCCTGGCAGCAAGTCAACCAGTCAGCTGGCAAAGCTGGATAATTACTGCTTAGCCCTAAAGAGCTTAAAGTTTGTTTGCATGGACCTGTGTCCTGGCAACACCAAAGCACTGAACCAGAGGGCAAATTTTCCTTCCCTTGAACAATTTCTGTAAGGGAAGGGACACAGGGGACACAAAATGGTGGTTACCAGGAAGGACTACCATGGACTGAGATACGTGGACTATCTTCTATGGTTGATTTGCTCTCATTATAATGTATAAGAGACCACTGGGCTTCATTTTTCCTTCATTCCTTTATGCTTTTATAGAAAACTGCACATGGCTCCACTGGCCTAAAGGGTTTTTTGGGAACTGCCTTTGCAGAACACTTGAAAAGTAGGCTGTGGTACAGACAAGACAAGCACAGACATCAGGTTACACATTCTAAGTAAAGCTGATGTTCTCTTTGTTTATTCAGTGCAATTTGCTCATGATAACTTCTGGCTTCTGAGTTTCTACTGATTGTTATTGTTGTTTTTCGTGGTTGAAGCAGCTTGACTGGCTCCATCTGGAAGAAATAACATGGATCAGGATGATAAGGTACGTAATTAAGTAAGACTGAGCCACATTCAGCACTGTTCTTCTTCTGAGCTGGCTGCTCCGTGATGTTTGCGTACAGTGTGTAGGATGCTACACTGGAGCACCACCAGCAGCTGCAGAATGGCCACCCTTCATGTCACAGTCATGCATGAAGTAAGGTGATCCTACGACCACAGAATGGAAGCCTTGAAGGACTTCCTTGCTCACTAAATCATCTTGAAAATGTTGGCAGTCAGGTTATACAATCCTATTCATGGTCTGAAAGCAAAGCATTAAAATAATCTTCAGCATTCAACCCAATACCCTCACACTTGAGTTGTGCTGCTTGTACCCACATAACTCCAGCAGCACTCATGCAATTGCATTTGTATTGCAACCTGGTAAGCACTGGGATGATTCAAAGCTGTGTTAAACATGATGGGTGGTGGGCGAGAAGTAGCAAGACGCTCTGGAGTCCAGCGTGAGCATCGTTAAAATGATGTAGTGAGGGGAGCTACATCCTACCTCATTATTCAGCACTGCTCTGCGAAAGCAAAACTGACCTACATTGGGGCCGGATTTGCTGCTTGCTCACAAAAAACCCGTGGAAGTCTTCCGAGGCAGCCTAAACTGTAAGTCCAGAGAAAAACATACCACTTTGTCATGAGGTTCTCAAGGTGTTTGTCAGCCCTATAGACCAACCCTGCTGTGCCTGACCTCTCCAAACCATCTTGGATCACATGGCTGAGCGACAAACCACTCCGTGGTCCTTCCTGAAGGAACACTGGCCCTGCTGTCAGCCAGGGTAGATGCAACATATAAGCAGACTTAAATTCAGATGAGAGAAGTGTAGATGTTCAGGGAGAGGTTTAAGTATTGCTTTAAGCTTTGGATTAGCACCAGAAACTTAAAGAGATCTTTAAGCGGGTTTTTTAAGTCTTTGAGAGGCTGTGGTTTGATGTGTGCCCCTGAACCTTGAGTATTAGGTACCAGAAATACATTGTGCCTAAGCCTCTTAATCCAAATTTATTCTTCAAGTATATTCTACCTATGTCCCCTAAAATTTTAGAGAGGACACAACTCTGAGGTGATCAGAACTCATTTTCTGGCAACAAATGGCACTCAGCATCTCACAGATCTGATTAATGACTTAGAGATGCTTTTTACTTGGAACTTTTATGTGGTTGTAATACTTAATATGTGATATTCCAGTGCAAACTTCTCTTACAGCAACAATACCAATCACAGCTTGCAGTGTTACTGTGTTTCTCCATTAACAGCACATTCCTTTTTTCTAATTCAGGTAGGGGCTTTTTCTGGAAAGGTGTGTGAGGGGTAGTTGTTGCATTTTTATGGATAAGCAGTTCCAAAACAAACAAAAAAAATCTTTTGAAAATGTGCTAAAGGCAAGTCTATTCTCTACTTACTGATGTGCTCCCTTAAATCTGTCTAGCAAAATAGATGGCATCTTAATATTTTTTGGTTTACTTAGCAAATCCTGCAATGCTGATGTAATCTTGTTTTATTCTCTTGGCTAGTTAAACTATCGTGGCAGAAACATAAAAACTGTAGTGCTTCCATTAATGATGCATGGGAAGGAGTGACAAGCACTTAACTTGTCTGAGGAGAACCTCAGAGGACTTAAGTGTACTGAAGCTGGGACCTGGATGGAATGTCAGTTCCTGATTCCACATTGTTATGAAACCTGCCAAAAAGCCACTGCCCAGCCTCAGACATGAGAGTCCTGGGGAAGTGAGCCCAGCTGGATACTGGGCCTGTTGAAAGGCCTGGGTTCTCATTTGTTTTTGCATCCTGACCAGCACTCACAGGGACAAGAAAAGGCTGGTGTGCTGGGCACAGTTCCAGATGGTCATTTCAGGGATTCTTTGGGTTTGCTTTTTCCATCTTTCCCCTCAGAAGGGAAGTAGCACTGGACACGAATGATGAACGAAATCTGGCTCCCTGACACCAGGAAAGAGGTCTCCATCCTGTACTGCCCTACACTGCTCACAGTCAGACCTCCTTTTCTCAGGTGCAATCACAGAGCTCAGCTCTGGAATCTGCATTGGCCCAGATGTCGGTTGAGAGAAAGCCACTGGATGCACAGGCATACAGATCTGGAAGTAGCATTTGGACTCAGATTGGGAAATACAGTCGAGTCCTTGAGAAACTAGGCCTTTGTGCACTTTGAGAAGTTATTGAAGTTCAAAAACCATTATTCTCCTTGCCTGGGGAAAGAGAAGGCTCCTCAGGGAGGAAACTGGTCTCATTAGAGAGTTTCTCTAGCTGAATACCCAAAGTCCAAGCATCTCCTGGCTAGTGGTCATTGTCCAAGGGAGCCTTTCTCCTCACCTTCTTTCCATCTGCTACAAGGATGGTGCCCAGAAGAGCCTGGTGGCAGTGGCTAGGGCAATCAGCTAAAGTGGGGCACAGCTCTACTGCTCATCCCCTTTCCTCCAAATGAGATCTTTAGACTTCTTTTACACTTGATCCTGCTGCAGCTCATCCACCCAGACCATGGGACTTGACGGGAAAGAGCAAATCAAGATGTGATCCAGCTGCATCCTGATGTTACTGGAGGGAACTGTTCCCATCTGATGGGGTTAAGTAACTTCAGGGCTAACATAAACCATTATGTTGTACCCAGTTACCTGGCAGCTGGAGTCCTACCATCTGGTTGCACATGTTAGCCTTTATACACATAGTTTTAAAATTTAATTTAGTTTTGCTTGTTTGTTTGTTTGGTTTTTAATCTGCCCCCATTAAATTACTTAATAGGCTGTGGGCTAAAAGGTTGTTCTGTCATTAAAGTCCTCCTTCACATGAATAGAATACCTTTAGTGATGGTAAACCTGATTTACAGATAAGAAAGGTGTGGGCATGGAGCAATGACACAAGTCTGCCCTTTGAAAATGGAGTCAGTGGAATGCGTATCTAAGAGGTGAACTTCTGAAAGTGATACATGCAGGAATTTTTAAGGATTTCAGTGCTAAGCTGATTGGATTCATTATCCAAATGCTAGCCTTTTTACAAATTAATATGTAGAACCAACATCTACATAAAAAAGCAGTGCACCAAATGTTGATAACTCTTCTCTGAAGTTAGAAAACAAAGGAAAGACTGAACAGGATGTACTTAAGGCATTGAACTCTTCCCTGGGAGGCCTTGTTACATTCCTGGCTGCACCTGAAACCCTTTGTGATTTTGATCAATGCATTTTGTAGTTTAGTCTCTGTATTGGATTTGAAAAGGAAGAGAAACAGTTCACAGTAAGGATGTTTAACATTGTAGGATCATAATGTTTTAGATAAAAAGAAATACCGATGCACTGATGTTACTTAATTTAGGGTGATTAGACTTCTTCCAGAGGATCCCAATTCAGACACATTTCTTGAATAGTCAGGACCAGTTGGGACCCTACTGTCTTTATCTCAAAACAATGAAAGAGAAAACACCACTAACCACAGATAAAGTTGTGGTGAACACAAAACCGTGTGACGTCCAGTACTGAAAGGAGTGGAATTGGCCATCATTTGTATTCCTTGAACACTGGCTTAGGAGAGTTGTGCGCCCCAGCCTTAACCCCAAGACTTGTTTACACCACACAGCAGTGCTTATGCATGATGCCCAGACCCAGAGGAAGTAGCAAAGAGGAGTGACATCTGAAACGGTGATTCTGTTTCGGTGCTTAATTACAGGTCTGGGCTAAGCACTCTACTGCAGAATGCAATTTGTATATCAAAAGTGCTTCCTGGACTTCTGCATCTATTGTTTTTAACAAATGGGTTTTGTATTATAGTAGGGTGGTCAGAGTCCTGCTTTGGCCATTTAATGACCAGGCCAGAGGCAAGATTCAAGTGAAGCAATTTTACCCCATCTGTGAGGTTTTCAAGAAGACCACAATAAAGGAAAGGTAGTGGGTTGAGGAAAGAGAAGGGAAGGAATACTGTTGAACATGTGGTGTATAAATGTGCAGTAGTGATAAAAGAGAAAAACCACAGCCCTTAAAGACAAACAAGATAAGCGAAACAACAAAAAAAAGTAATTCACTTCCCATGCAAATCAAGGATTTGAGATGAACTATTCTGTTCCATTGCTAAACTGTAAAGCACAATTTGTATCTATGACTCCAATAAATCAATTTTACTTAGAGTAAAGGTTTTTGACATTAGAATTAGGACAAAATTATCATTTTGGCAAGGCTTCTTTATTGTTCCAACTTCTCTCACAAAAGCAAAAGCTCCCCTGAATGGCAGAGTTTCCATCACGTTTTTTAGAACCATCTTCATCTTTCCATTTGAAGAGAAGCTGACAGGGTGACTGATGAATTGTCACCAACCATGACTTGCACTTAGAGAAACATATGAAAAAGCTGTGAAGCGCAGTGTGAGCTATTTCCTAGGCTACAAAAAAGAACATTGAAACCTTGTGGTGATCCAAAGACTCCTGTCACTGGGAAAGATTAAGGGTTTCAGGAATGTTTCAAATGAAGCCGAGAGCTCCAATTGTCTGTGTCCAGTTTATAGCTCCAGCTTTTTCCCCTGAGCAACTTGTTTATTTTCCTTCCCCAGGTATTTCGAGAACTAATGGTTACACATCACTTTGGGGAAAACAAAACAATCACTTCCTCAAGTAGACCCAGATTTGTTGCTTGATTCATCTTCATTTCAAATTCTCAGTTTATTTTTTGATGTTGCTGTTTAATAAACATGACCATCTATTTCCCTTATGTGTGGCACTCTGTAAATCATATTTACAGCTGCTATATCACATATTAGTGTAGCATTTTAAGTGTATCAAGACCTATATATGGAGTACATACTCTATAATGAGCATATGGTATAATACTACAATGCTGCTAACGACAATAAAATATATTTATACAGAATATATACTATGCTTTCTTTTTAAAGCTATTTATTTCTGTATGCTTTAGTGTAGTAGTATATAAGACACCTTCAGTGTTAGATTCAGTGTGGGTTTGGGCATGCCTGGCTGCCAAGCTGGTCCTACATGGAATTTCTTAGACAAGTTCAAAATCTTCTGTCCCTCTGACCTTAACAGAGAATAATCCTTACATCAACAAACAGCAACAGTGCTTCCATTAAAAACAAAACACAAAAAAATACTCCAATCCCAGAAAGCATTGAGCATTTCCTCACAGGAAGTAAAAAGTGCATATCAGTGTTATCTCAAAAGTTAGACACATAATTAAACATCCTCTACATAAGGACACAGAATGGGAAAAGTGCCATAAAGGGTCAGGCCTTCTAACAAAATCTGTTCCCTGGCAGTGAGTTAGAAAAGAACAGGGTAAGTAAATATGAAACTTCCTTTAAATATTATCCTAAGGCTTTGAACATTCATAGCTCAGAGATTTCTCAGCAGGAGACTCCTGTGAGCAACCTCAGTTGATTGCTCTGCCTTGACTTGTTCATGCAAAGTTTTAGCACTTCCAGAATCTTAAAATGGAAAGTTCTAAAAGTTGACAAATTGTAAGAGGAAAACTACTCTTTTTTTGAACTCTTAGGATTAATGATGTAAATTGAAAAGAAAAAAAAAAGTCTTCTTCTGACAATTTTATAAGTTCACATTTTGATAGCAATCATAAATAATATAATATTGCTCTTGGCTTCTGATAAAATGGGATGCTTCTATCATTTGTAACATTCTTTTCAATACATATCCAAAAAGCGATTGCTTGATTTTATTTAGCTTTTCAACAGCCCATAGAGTGACTTGCAAATTACTTCCAATGGAAAAAAATGCACTGTTTTAAAATTGTTTGCATCAAATAATATAAATCCCACAAAACCTGAGATATAAGTCATTACCTCTTAAAAGGTTACTGTATATATTCCTTGCCAGAAAGATATCTGAGAGCAGTGCTAAAGCATTTGCTTAAAATTAGCAATTACCTTGTCTTTCAATAACACATTTACACAGTTAAAGGCAATTTAGTGAAAAATGTTACACCTCATCAAATACATGCTGCCATAAATTTTACATTTTTAGTATAGGAAACTGCTTTATTCATGAGGGTCAAAGGCAATGGCTACTAAGATGTCAGCTCCATAAAAAGCAGATGATGATAATGGATATGATACACTATCCATAAATAGCATTCACTTTGTCTTACTAATTATTTATTGCTTGAGTCCAATAATAGAAAATCAATCTACTTTAGCCTCACCTTTACTGGAACCAGTGCAACCAATTTTGTTTCGTTTTGGAATTCTAAATCAAGGTTGTGAGTTCGTTTTCCTGTTCCACAAACACTTCATGTTTTTACACTCATCCTCAGTGAGTGACACGTATGATTACATCGATGTCACCTTCTTTCCAGATGCCTGAATAGATTGTGCAGTCAGCACTGGGTTGCATGACGGGGATCAACTATTTGTAAGAATACTTTATTCACTCTCTTCCAGTCTAATTAAAAACAAACAAACAAACAAACAAACATACAAACCCCCAAAAGATATCACCTTTCAGATTCTGTTCCCTCGGATATTTTTCATTCATGATGTGCATGCAAAATATGCCTATCTGCAATACACCCATAATTTTTTTTTCCTTTTTTTTTCAAATTCAGCCCTATGCATGTAGGCTTTTCCCAAAGCCTTGACCTCCAGATTCTTCTTTCCTCAGGCTTTTCTAATAGAAATAAAGCTTAAGGAAAAGTGTTATTTAGACTCCCTAAACCCATCATGCCTGACCACTTGACCTCTGATCACCCAGACTGCTGGTTAGCGGACTTTCTGGCAGACTTGGCCTTTGCCAGCTAGGGCAGTTCAAGGGTAGTGCACATTAAACACCATTTCCAGTGGGCTCTATGGATAACTCTGCTCCATGTCTGCTCTCTACAGACTCCCTCAATGCTATCTCAGCAGGTGTTGCACCCTCAAATACTACATGCTTTCATTAAAGTGACCTAATTTAGCTTTTTCTTTGAAAAAACTGTGGGAAAGAAAACTGTGGAGGTGAAGTTTTTAAACAAAAGGTAATAAACAGCCACTTTCAAATACAATGAACTGGATAAAAAACCCCACAGACATAAGTAAGTGATGTTTGAAGGCCACAGGATGACAAACAGCACAGGGGAGCTCCAGGGCCATTTGAGATGTAGTGTTGATTGGCCAGCTTGATTTTAAGGGGAATACAGCCCTCAGTAAAATGGATGTGAGCTAGGCTGTGCCCCCAGGCAGGGAGAGAGGCTGTGTCCTGGCCATCTGCTGTTCAGTAGAGGCATAGCTAAATATGCCTCCAATCTTCGTGTGACTGAGAACCAGAATGAGCTGTATGCACTTGATACTCTTACCACTTATAAAGTAGCTTAATGGCAAAAGTGGTTCTGCTGACTGAAAAGGTATTTTGATAGAGTATAGTTCTTGAATGAAGTCTCCTTTTAATATTAGTTTGCAAGGACAATGCTTCAAAGCTGCTTAGAAAGTGACAAATTTCTTCTGGTATTCTTCAGGTCAATTCAAGTCCAAGTCTGTATTAAACAACAAGATCCTCCATGAAGTCCCACCTTCTCATCTAAAGTTATTTTGGAAGCTTACTGAAATCACTGAGCTCACAGCAGACAATGCTCTATTTGGAATATTTGGAGGAACCTCCACCCTTCTGGGAATTCCCAGTTCCCAGAATGCTGCACGCATATTGCTCCTCCATTTATTGCTCCAGACAAAGTTGAAATGAAGGGAAATGGACAATATAAAATCTTGCATTACATTATAACTAAATGTGTGACTTATCAAAACCTTTGTTTAACAGGATGAGCTCATGCAGCCAGATCCCATATGTGCATTAATTATAGCAAGAAAGCAAACAAAATGTCAATAGTTAAAACAAATCCTACCAACAGGAAATGGTTATCAAGCTGTGATAAAATGTTTATCAGGAAATGTTTTTACACTATCCAAAACATTTCCTGTCTGTAACATTTTTTGTGGGAAAAAGAATATCTGCGGTGCTAGAAATAGCATCTTTGCAAGGAATTAAATGACAGTGCTTATAGAAAATGGCAATAGACACAGATCTAGCTTCTGTCCTGTTTTCTTCTGTGTGCATAGCATGATGTAACTCTGAAAAAAAAGTGCTTCTCAGAAGTTACACGGAGATCATTGAAGTTTTGTGGTGGTCAAACCGCGACAATTTCGTACTTCACAGATTAAAAAACAATTTAAAGGAAATTTTTCATAGGTAGTATCTAAGCACAATGTAATCATGGAGGTAGTGGAACCTTGATCCTTTGCTCACTGAGACTGATAGTGAAAGAGTATTTCTGTTAAAATATCTGGAAAAGATCAAAAGAGATCAATTAGGCTGAAAAACAGTACTATTGAAGGCATAAAAAGAATGATGGGGAAGAGGAGCCAAAGATTATCTGTTGAAATGCTTACTCAAAATAAAAATAATGAATAATATTTCCATAATCATGCCTTTTCAAAACTAGGAAAATTCTGATATTTTGCATATATAATGGGTGGTATCACAAAATTACAACAGAGATGGCATTTGAATATAAGCAAATACTTGTCAGGATCAACCTATAAGATATTGCTGAATATAGAAGCAAAATAGATGATCCTTCCTAGACTTGTTCTATCAGCCATGCGATGTCTAACTTGTAGTCTGTTATTCCATTCTTAAAATATTCCATCCCCCAAAAAAGAACAGTGAACTTTAATGGCTTTCGAAAGGGAATTCAGCCACTAAAACTGTTCGAGTATTTTGAATAATTAGGTTATTGAGAAATAATCTTTTTATTAATTCATGTTTATATAAAAGACATTTTTCTTTGATTAAAAACTGCTATTTGTTCTTATTTTAACTACAGGTTCTATACCTCTTATTGCATTTTTTTTTCATTTCCTGTACATGGAAACTACAATGGAACTAATTTTGTGTACAATGGGAACTAATGATAGAATCCTAAAAGTGGAAAGGACCTCAACAGGTCATCTGATCAATTTTCATGACCTGAATTAGGATCAACAAAAGCTACTTTATTTTTGGTCTACAATTTCAAATCATGGAAACTACAATCTCACTGGGCAATCTATTCCCCACTTCCTTATTATCACTATGAGAGTACTTTTCCATATTGCCAAAGCTGAATCTTTTTTACTTCAGTTTTGTTCTTGATCATGCAGTGATCGAAAATTCTCATTGCTCTTTGCAGTAGCATTTTCTCACAACCTGGCAATGTTTCTTTTCTGTCTTAAGATACTATTTTTGGACACCCCAGTATGAGGTTTACCTGTTTTACAGTGATGTGATGCTACTGTATAAGCTAAAATTAGATTGCCTTGCAGTACACTATCAGTCCTTCCCAGCTTCATGTCAGGCAAAAATGGAATGAGCATCATCCTAGTCATTAACTGAAATATTGGAAGGACCTACAAACTGCTTGTAAGATGAGAGAGGCACATATTAGAATCATACAATCATAGAATAGTTTTGGGTTGGAAGGGACCTTTAAAGGTCATCTAGTCCAATCCCCCTGCAATGAGCATTCCTTTCCATTCCAATTCCTTTCCATTCATTGCTGCTGAGTTCTAAATTTGGCATTACGTTTAGGAAAGAAGAAAAACAACCCAGGGACAGTTCAAATGAAAGGAAGAAAATGAGACAGGAGTTCAAGAAATGGCATGTAAGAAAAGGCAGAAATAACTGGATCAGGTTTTCACTTGAAGGCATAAAAAATGGAGGCCACTTTCCACTTTCACTGTCAGAAATTTGTGCACCATTCCTGGTTTGAACTCCTGAGGCTTTAATTTCTCTCCACTGCTTCTTATAATGGCTTTTTTTCTTTCCATTAAATTAAAATGCCACTCAGTACCTAATATTTTCTCATTGTAAGGAAGCTATAAACTGCAATTAACTTTAAACTGTTTTCAATAAGCGAAACAAATATTCTCTTTATCTATGTCTTATTTTCAAACCATTGATCACCTCCATGCAGCCTACCCCATTTTCAACGTCCCTGTCAAAA
This sequence comes from Gymnorhina tibicen, assembly GCA_013399875.1. Classification (NCBI taxonomy): domain Eukaryota; kingdom Metazoa; phylum Chordata; class Aves; order Passeriformes; family Artamidae; genus Gymnorhina; species Gymnorhina tibicen. The sequence goes on along the minus strand of VXAZ01008540.1, from coordinate 98,346 downwards.
ATGTATAGTAGCATTATATGCAGCATCCTAATAGCTGGTCTAAAAAATACTAATTACTGGATGCAAATTACCTTTTAATTACTGCTGGTTCCTGTCTTGGCACAATCATGAATGAAATTAGCCTTTTTCACTTCTACATCCTCTGGTATTCAGCTGTTGTTCACTGAACTCAATCCTTTAGCTAAATGTTCCAGATCTCTGCTCCTAGATCTACACCTATTGCTTCTAGATTTAAGGGCTTCACCATATCAAACTGCATTTTTGTATCAGAGGATCAAATACACCACCTGTTCCACTGCTTCTAAGTGCAGCCTTCAGCCTGACGCAGTACACAGCACTTCCGTGAGTCAAATCTAGCATAACTTCTAGAACAATACCTGATATTGTTTTAAAAGACGCACTGAAGAATTAATATGCAGCTCACATCCCAAGATGAAACTTGTTTTAGGGGATAATTACTCTTTGCTTTACTGCCAGTCTGAAAATTAATAGCTTCAGCTTCCACTGGTTTTGCTACCACCGTCTGCTTGGCTGAAATCATCAGGTGTACTATTATACTTACACACCCATCTGAGATCCAGCAAGGCCAGGCTGGACGGGGCTTGGAGCCACTTGGTCTAGTGGAAGATAGCCCTGCCCATGCTGGGGGGGTGGGAACTGGATGATCTTTAAGGTTCCTTCCAAGCCACACCAATCTGTGATTCCTTGATTCTGTGCATCGGGGAGCAGATTAGAGAAGAGCACTGGTAGTCGGCACAGCTCTGCGGGCACTTCATGTATGACACAGGTGAAGGACGTGATGCAAGGCATGTGTAGCCCATGGATTGAAACTGTCATGCGACACAGCAAGTATGGAGAACGCACACGTATGGAATCTCTGCTCCTTTGGTAACTCTAAGGACAGGTTTTTTGCAACAGTAGGTTACTTACACAAACCTCATTTTTGGACAGACAAGAGCTTGCGTACATCAATCTTTAAAATGTCAAAACATCCTTATGAAGCTGTCATTCCCACAAGAAAAACTGAGACTTTCCCTAGGTGATAAAGGAATTTAATTTTTGATAGGAAGTCGGTTCCTTAGCTCCAGAGCAAACTTTCTCCTTCTGAATAAGGTTTCCACAGCAATAAAGTAACAATATCATTGGGTATGGCAATTCATCTGACTATTTCCCACAGCAAAATAGTAGGATATTGTCACACTCAAGGTAAGAGACACAGCCAAGCAAAACAGCCCGGCTGTTGCTTTTAGGAAAACTTCCCAGTCTATCCTCTTTGGGGCTTGATTTTAAACATAAGTCATAGGAGAAATAGAATATTTAATATCCCTTCACTTCCTTTGGGAAAAAAATAAATGATTGCACACTGGAACGGCATAGCAATATTTGACATTCCCCCCAACAGTCTTCGACCATGTGTCTCTCAGTGTGTGGTTGACAGGTGTATTTCGGCCCAGGCAACAGCCTGGAGAGGGCTGCCCGGGGAGCTGGTGGGATCACCGTCCCTGGAAGTGTTTAAGGGAAGACTGGATGTGGCACTCGGTGCCCTGGTCTGGTTGACAGGGTGCTGTTGGGTCACAGGTTGGGCTCAGGACCTCAGAGGTCTTTTCCAAGCTAATGGATTCCGTCATTCTGAGGCGGCAAGGGGTGGTGTCTCCTCCGACCCCGTGCTGGCTCTGGGCATGACTCTTCCCAAAGCAGCCATGTCATCACAAGGGCCAGGCCGTGGGAGTGCTCCTGCCTCTCCCGCAGCTCCTCCCCGCAGCCAGCACCGCGGGGCCCTGCCCCCGCCGGGCTCGGAGGACAGCGGCCGGCGCTCTCCAGGATCCTGCTGCAGTGGGTGGATCCCTGGGAGGTGCCAGCCGCTTCCCTCCCCTTCCCCTCTCCCTCCCCGGCTCCGCGGTGAGGAGGCGCCTGAGCGCGGCAGCATCTTCCCTTGGCTCCCTGGAGCGGGGGGAGGAGCCGGGGCCGCCGCCGCCTGCGGGGAAGGAAGGTAAGCTGCGGAGCACGGGGGTGGGAAGGGGAGGGAAGGGGGTTGGCTCCCCCCCTTCCCTGTGCTTCCTTTCCCTGGGCGGCCGTCCGTGAGGAGCGGGGCTGGGGCAGGGCGCGGCCGCCCGTGCTGCGTGTGCTGGGCCGGCTGGGGCTGCCCTCCCCGGGGCCTCGTTTCTCAGGCACCCGGTCTGTAAATGGCCGATGACGGGGACGGCGGTGTGTCTGTCTGTGTGCATGGGTCTGTCTGTGCATGCTCCACTTCCGTCAGGAGTCTTGTCTGTGTGGTGGCGGTGCGCGCTGCCCGCAGGTGCGCAGAGGTGTGATGGTGGTGGCGGCACTGCCGACGAGCTGAGCTGGGCGACCGGTTATGGTTTTTAGGAAAAGAAGGGATACTTTGGAAACCAAGCACCGTTTATTTATTGTGTGGGAGATGGGAGGATTTCGTGGCGTTTCCTTGTGCAGGTGAAATTCTACTATCAGGCACAGTCAGCAAAGAGGTTTTACTCGGGTTACGAATGGGGTAAGGTCTGTAGGAAGTGGTGCTTGTGCACCGTCAGAGACCATTTGGGCCCGTGAACCGATGTGCCTTCCAGTACACGAAGGGAATTTACAGGAAAGATGGGGCAAGACTATTTACAAGGGAACGTAGTGACAGGACAAGGGAGAATGGGTTCCAATTAAAAGGGAGTACATTTAGATTAGATATTAGGAAAAAAATCTTCACTGTGATTGGTAAGGTACTGGAACAGGTTACCCAGAGAAGCTGTGGATGCCCCATTCCTGGAAGTGGTCAAGGCTAGGCTGGATGGAGCTCTGAGCAACCTGGTCTAGTGTAAGGCGTCCCTGCCCATGGCAGGGGTTGGAACAAAATGATCTTTATGGTCCCTTCCAACCCAAATCATTCTTTGATTCCATGTAGGAGAATGTGAAAGCAAACACAGGGTAAAGGAAACGTTTAGAAATTGTCCTGCTCAGAGTTGATAGAAGAGATAATACTGTCCAGATATAGGAAATAAATGTGACAGAATTCTGCAGGATGTGAATGATGTGATGGACCATAAAGTAGCTGGAAGAGACTGTGGGGATGAAGAAAAACAGTCAAGCATATCATTGCTTTGAGACAAGAAAATTACAAGAGCTTCTGACGGTGTCTGCTATAGACCATAGGAGCTGGATTTGTATAAGAATATTGCTTACTGAGAGATACTGTCAGGAATTATATCACAGATGGATTTCTGTCTTAGACTGTAGAATCACAGAGTGGTTTGGGTTGGAAGGGACCTTAAAGATCATCTGATTCCAACCCCCCTGCCATGGGCAGGAATGCCATTCACTAGACTAGGTTGCCCCTGGCCCCATCCAGTGGCTTTGAACACTGCCAGGGATGAGGCATCCACAGCTTTGCTTGGCAAACTACACCGTCTGAGTAAAGAATTTCTTCCAAGGATCTAATCTGATTCTGTCCTCTTGTAGTTTAAAGCCATTCCCCCTTGTCCTATCAATATCTGCCTGTATAAAAGGTTACTCTCCCTGTTTTTTATAAGCCCCCTTTAAGTACTAAAAGGCCACAATGAGGTCTCCCTGGAGCCTCTTCTTCTCCAGGCTGAGCAACCAATAAATACAGATGATGGCATCTTTTAGACATACGGTGATCCAGATGATCTTACATACAACTGCTGTAAGCTTGCCAAATAAGCACTGAATTGCCTTAGACTTGCTTTCAGGTAAGCAGCGTGAAAATTCTGGGAAAAGGCGGTTTGTTAGTCAGCTTGTGATCTTGGATCACATTTTTAATTAGGTTAAGTAAATAGAAACAAAATAGGTGACTAAACAGGTTTGAAATTCTTAGTTTTAGAAGGGCAAACTTGGAAAAATCAAGAGGATTAATTAGCGGTGTTGGTTGTACAGGAGTGCTGAGGGCCCTAGGAGTAAAGAAGGTAGAAAGCTGTTTTATGCCAAAGGTAGGATCCATTTGGAATTTATATCCAAAAAAATTTAAAAAAAGGTCTATTGAAAACAACTTCTAACCATCAAAAAGGATTTTAGAAATAAAGACTAGGAAAAGGATAGTTAAGCAAAGTGAAAATGAAGAGGTAAAGTGCCAATTCTACAGTAAGAATTGGCAGAAGTAATTCTGGGTTGGTTATAGACGATTGTTTTTTTAAGCTTCTTTAATCATGTAAGTGAAAACAATAATAGAAATAAGACCACTGAGTGATGAAGTTGAGGTAAAATGGCCTTGGCATCATGATGCATATCATCTCTTGCAGTTTGGAGGAGGCTACTGCAGTGGGTAGACTTAATGTTAGATGCTCAAACTTTTACCTCGAAAGAATAACATTTTGTCTCTTAATTATTTTTTAAGAGTTGGGAAACCGCTGTGTGTTATGTATGCTCTTGCCGCTTAATGTTCAGCAGTTCTGCTGTCAGAAGACTGGAACAGTACATTTGGGTATTTAACAGTCATTTACTGGTAGGGGAAGTGGGGTAACTTTTCTTTCACATACACATGCTATTTACTGTTTTATCTCTCTTCTATAACCTGCAGTATCCTTGTATGCAGACAGCATTAAGAGTTTTAACGATCAGAATTCTTAGCTCCAGGTATATAATACCTGTGATGTGTGTATATGTGTGTGTGTATATATAATTTATATTATTTTTAGATATGCATTTATATGTATGTGTGTTTACTAGGTAAATTCTGACTTTGTCAGGCTCCCACTCGCAGGTACACAATGCCATATGACATCTGAAGCTGGTGCATGCTTTATCCTGAACAACTGACCTGTTGGTGCTTCTTAAATTTTTAAAGCTTTAATATTTCCTGTACTACAATTCCTTAACTTTATTTTAAAAAAATAGCTCTTTCTATTGCATATTTATTGCATTATTTTGAATTGTTTTGTTCTGTTGCATAGTCAGTATTTTTAAGAAAGTTTTTTTTTTTTCTTAAACTGAATCTTTGGATTAATTTTGTTTCCCTGTTTTTTGGTTCCATGACCTCTCATGTTGGAAGGTCAAAAGGAAGATAAGTTTTCAATTCTACCAAATCAGTTGTATGGTAAATGAAGCTTTACGTAGAATATAAAATAGGCAAGAACCAACAATTGGTTGTGTTTTATTATGTTTGTGTATCTGTATGGATTACAGGAACTGAAGTGTATTTAGAGTTTGGCTAACAATTCAACAAAGAGAAGGAACTTTTCAAGTTAATATTCTGAAAATCTTGGATTAGCCACATCAAAATTGTGAACAGAGGTTTTTCTTTAGCATCTCAGGTTAGATACAGGGTACATTAGATTACATTTGGTTAGACTTCAATGCAGGAATGACATCTTGTTTCCAAGAGACTGTCTGACAAAATGTTTGATTATTTTAACACATCTCAAGGTCTGGAGATAATGCTCATTATGGGTTTTTTCCTTTTACTGGAGAAGTAAACCACTAATTATATGAAAATGACTCCAGCATCTTCCTATAATACTTTTCAGCCCTGAAAGTAGTTCTTGGATTGTTTCCATGATCTGAAACACTTGTTTGCCTTCAATAGGTATTTTTGCATGTGTAGAAAGAAGTGTAAATACTTTTAAGTGAAAATATGTTTTGACTGACGTTTTCTTAGCAGGCTTTTTTAGCTGCTGACTTTGACAATTCCATAAGTCTACTGGAGGCTTGATTTTTTTATAAACATTACTGTTTTCTTGTCTTTGTATTTCTGTCTTTCATTTGTTTGTTACATAGCTTCTCTTTCTTAGTAGTCGCCAGCCACTTTCTTCAAATCTTCTTTTTTTTTAAGTCAAGTAGATGGATAGCCAAAGCTGTGGGGTTATTTTTTCAGATTGACTGTAGGGTTTGTAGAATGAGAAAATAATTTGGGATTGTTTTTTTATTTCTGCTTTGAATATTTTCCTTCTGGTTGGTGATGATGGTGGGTGACTTTTTCGAGTTGCTTCCACTCTTGTTGCTGGCTGGTCAACAATCCACCATTCTACATCAGTGATGGTGAAAGACATTTCTAAAGGGAAAAAAGTACTGGAATAGTGTCTTGGTTTGAAAGACAGGTGTCTGCTTGAGGAAGGCAGGAGCCCCCCTTGGAATGGAGAATACAACCCCCTTCCCTCCGAATTATTATAAATTTGAAATTAAGGGGCTTTCAGGCAAAGATATGAGGAAATGGGAATAACAGTTTTTACTAAGATAGATATATATATATAACAAAACAATAATACAGAGAAACTGGTTTAAAACCTGACAGAGTCAGGGGTACAACCTGGCACCCTGCCGGACAGGGGGTTGGTAGCAGTCTGATTCGGTGATAGCTGCAGTTCTCTTTGAAGTGGTTCAGTTGAAGCAGTGGTCTTGTAGAAAAAAAGAAGTCTGGTCCTCCTCCGAAAATCCAGTGGTGGTGTAGTCCTTGTCCTCTGGGATCCCAGTAGGTAAGGCTGCTTGTGCTGTTCCAGGCCCCAGATTTTATCCAGGTGGGAATGCTTGGCTCCTTGCCCCTGGGCGGAGCATCTCACAATGGGATGGTGAGTCATGGGGCAAGGCATTGTTGGGCCCATTAACAGGAGATAGTCCGGAGGGAGGAGGCAAGGAACATTGCCACACCTGGTCTCAACAGCTCATGCTAATAGAATACACTGTAACCCAGGACAAATAGGAATGAGAAAAATGAAGAAACTTAATATGAGCACTTGTCTTACCATCACTTAGGGTATGCATTCTGCATGTGAACCTCTGGAAACGCCAGTGAGGTCATGCTGGAGGTCCATCCCTGGAGCCAACAGGCGGAACTGGATGTCATGCCAAAAGAGAGGTGGTGTCTGACAAGATGCTTTTTGACAGAAGTTTTGCCTCTGGAGATGGACCCAATAAAGAGTTTCTTGGATCTAGCCTCTAAACCATGTGTTGATTGGCTTCTGTAATGAGTAGGCACACAGTGGAACTTGCGTCAGGAGCCAAGAATTCAGTCTGGTGTCAAGGAGCACAAAGGGAAGGAGAGAAGATTGTACTTCAGTTGGAGTTAGAAGTTTTTCAAACAAACGCTCGCTGTTTCTCAAGGTCTGCAATTTCTTGATAATGGAAAATGCCACATCAGTGGAAGAATGAATGACAAGCTGAGTTCTGTCAATTTATTGTCAGCACTGGGTGTAGTACTGACATTTCACTGTACATGAAGAAGGAAGATAATTTTGAAAATAGTCTTCCTAGAAAGGAATGTGATCTGTTCAGGAGGAGCACATGTTGGCAATATTGCTGATCTGATCTCTCCTGCAAAATTGCTTGGACAAGTTAGCATCATGTCATGACTACTCTGGTAGGAAACTGTTGAGAAATCAGGAATATCAGAGAAGGTTAGGTTCCTTTTCTGAAAGTCTCAAGTCCCTTTTCTCTGTGACTTTTTCTTCCTAATCTTTCCTAAGCCTGTGGTTAGAGTCCTTGGGGAAGAAGCTGCAGACAGACCTTTGATTCAGCAGATGAGACTCATAAATGCTCAAGTTAAGTGGGAGGAAGTATTAAGTGGAGTTCTGAAAAATTTTGTTTGCTTGCCAAGTTCCTAGAGAGAGAATCTACAAGAATGTTTACATTCAGATGAGTCAGTGAACCTGTTTAAATATTTAGGGTTAAATGGTCTTGGCCTGCTAATAGAGCTTGGCTATTAGAATTAGTATTTATGTTCCTTAGCTCAATCTTATCTGTACTGCAGAAATGTGTGTGCCTTACCCAAAGACCTGTCATGGCTGGACCAAAACAAGGGTCAGAACTTTCAGTTTCCAAAACCAAAACTCAGACTGCCGGAGTATGCTGTCCAGATTCTTAATTGGACCTGGATTCCAGATAAGAGATTTGTGGAAGTTCAATATAAATATTTTTGTGTGCACATCTTCAAGAAACAGATGTTTACAATAATGTTTTCTCCTTTAGAGCTGCACTGGAGATTTTTTTGGGGGAAACACAGCTAGTGAAAATTATAAAAAGTTTTCATGCATGAGAAATATTTCTTGCTTACCTTTTTACTTTCTAAAGTAAGTATTTAATTTTTTTTAAATGTAGTAGCTAGCTATTTTAAAGTAAGGGGTTTTAGCAGTTATGCACGTATTATAAGATTTAGTTGATGAACAAACGCAGTAATTTGTGTAAAATGGCTAGGATATGTTTTTCTCCTGTACCTGATTTATTCAAATATACAGGATTTTGTCTTTTCATTTTTTGATGAAAATACTGTTTTTTCTTTGCTTGACTGTATTCACAATGGTTATTTTTCTGGAGGAAAATTCTTGCAAGTAGGCAAATATGAATCATCGCTATTATTTTAAAGGTATATGAATAAGAATGGTTCTTAAACAGGCTTAATTTTTTTTCTGTCTATTTTTGGGATCCCCAGGTGGATGTATATACTCTTAAATCAATTATAGGTTTTTAGAAAGAACAGCTTTGCAGATACAGATATGTGGCACTCAGTATGTACTTTTATTAGAAGACATGAATTCGAGAAAAAAAGGATAAAGTGGCATAATTTGAGTCACCCCATGTACTCCTTTGGGATTGCTCAGAAATAAGATGTCTTTGTTTGCAGAGCAAACTGAAAATGGAGTTTCAGGGTAATTTTCTTGTAGTTATAGATAAGATGAAACATGTTCTAAGTTTTGAGTTGTGAGGGCGTGTAACTGATCTTTGTTCTTGAAAAGTCAAGGCAAAACTGTGGGGAATCTGATAAGTAGTGAAGTGGAGCGCCCTTTATTAGTTAACTGAGGTGTTTAGACCCTAATGTATCTTTATATTAAGAAATCAGCTGCTTTTAAAGTCAAACTATACTTTTGTCTGAACAGATGCAATTGAAGTGAAATACTAGAACGTGAAGAATCATGGGTATCAGTTTTGTGGCAAGTGGCTTGAGGAAGGAAATAGGGAATTCTACATTTGTTTAACCTAGAAAATTCAGTGAGGAAGGAAATAGGGAATTCTACATTTGTTTAACCTAGAAAATTCAGTTAGTAATTATTCCTTCCTGAGTGTAGGCTAAGGATGGTCAAGAAGTGGGTAACATATGTCAACATTGCTAGGGAGTGCTGGAAATTGATGCTGCAAAATATTGGATAGCTTCGATAATCAGTTTCACAGTAGTACTACTGGCATAGTTGAAATTATGTTTCAGAACTGCAGTTCAGTAGTACAGGCAAAGGCCTTGACTAGAGGAGTTGTTTCTACTTTAAATAGAGTTAGTGTGCACAAAATCAACTGGTTACATTCCTGATGTTTGAACAAGTATGTTGAAGAAAATAAGAAATTGCTTAACTGCGAGAGCTCAGCACCTTTTCATGAAGGTGTAAAGCTTGGTGAATGGCTGTGTGTGCTTATTCAGGGCTCTGCTCAGCTGCACAGGCAGAACTGTCTGGTGCCATTTAGTTCTTAGCTTCTGCTCCAGCTTGGCATGGATACATGGATATCCCATGGGTCCTGTATCATATCTGCCAGCGCCGTTTGGTGTCGGGGATCCCCAAGGTCATCTCAAATAGCAGTAGGTGCTGATGTGTAGGGGACTGAGTCAGCCCTTTAGTCTTTTCTAGTTGAAGGGGAATATGACTTAGCTTCCAGTTATTTCAGTTTGGTTGTGTGTTTGAGCCTTAAGCTCAAAGTCAATGTGGATTTTCACACATGAGCTGAATTAATTTAATGTCTCAAAATACATGTATAAAATACCCTGTGTGTGTGTAGATTTGTGGATTTTGCTGAAGCTTAAGCTTAACAGTTGTGCATATTCAGTATGGTCGAGCTGCAGCAGTTGTTCAGGTTTTTATTTGTTTCAGGAAAATAGTTTTTGTTTGTTTATTCAGTAAGTTACATTGTTTTTGTTGAATCATTAAAATTTATAATACTTAAGTCATACTAATTTCATATATTTTATGTCATTGGATTAGGTCTTATGGCGTGAAGTCTTACATAAGAGATGTGTTTAGTAGTAAGGTAGTTTTATGCAGTTACATTTGATACTTGTTTTAGTGTGGTATTACTCTGAAAATTAACTCAGTAAAATGGTAGCTTGTTTGTTGGATGTTATTCTGCCTGTAGTCAGAATTTTACAGACATGTAATTTTATGTAAGAAGTAAACAGATTTTAAGCTACGTGTGAACCAATGTACTTCAAAGAAGATGTTGTGTACAACCTTCATAGTTGTTCAGTGAAAGAGGCTTGTACACCTTCAGAGCTTCTTATTTTTGTAGTTTTACTGAAAACAGAGTTGCATGGCTTTATGTTAGGAAATAATTTTAGGATAGTAGAGTTGTGCATATTTGTGAAGAAACATCTGGTCTGAAATCTGTTTCTATTGATAATGTACGTCACAGAAATTATACAAGTAATTTACAGGGCTGACAATATTTTCTGAAGCAGAATGAATTTTTTAGCAGGTCTCAGTAAACCTGAAAAGACACAAATGTTTTTCTAACTTTGGTTTCAGAATGGAACTGGAATAAGAACATCTGAGGGCTTAAGCCAGAAATTGAATTCTCCGAGGTGTACTTTTTCTTTGCTGAAAGAAATGTCTTAGAGCATTATGTCAGTAACGTTTTCAATTTATTTTTACTGCAATAAAAAGACACTGGAGTATGGTGCTCATAAAACATCTTTCTTTCCAATCACAATCTGATTAATTGTCCTACTTGTTTTAAAAAAATGTTTTGTCCAAGAATTAATATTTTAGGTAAGAATATAGAAGAGCAGAGTCTGCCTAACTGATCATTGTACAGTTGTATATAAAAGCAAAACTGAGTGAGCTTTGTATTTCTTGTTTTCTCACCCCACAGAAGAAGATAATTCTGGCTTAATATTAGGTGTGCATAGTTTCAGAAAGTATTGTTGCAGCGATATGATATGATGATTTTAATCATAGTTCTCTCTCCGCAGGGGGACACAATTACAAATCCATATGGAGGATGAACCTCCTCCTCAAGGAGTCAGTGCCAAGGTCAGAATGTCAATTTGCATTGAGAATTCTGTACTGCTCTGCTCAAAAGGTTCCATTTAGTAGCAGTTTAGTATGTGCAAGTAGTTTTCAAGGTAGACAGAAAACAAAAGCTATATGTAGAAGAAATGATACTAGCAGAAGGAATCTTGCTTAAGTCATCCACAAAATATTAGAAAGAACAATATGTTCGTATAACATCTGAGATTCATGTCAAAGTCTGCCTTTTGTGACTTCATGCAATATAATGAAGGAACTGATCACTTATGGGATATAAATATTGGTAGGCTAAGAGTTCAAGTTTTAGATTTTTGAAATAAAATATAATGTAGAAGTGTGTGAAGGGAGAAAGTCTTGAAAGGTGAAAGACTATCTCTTACTGAGTTGAGTGTAACTAATAATTCCAGAGACAGAATTTAGATTATGGATATTTTTTTGTGTGATAAAGTTTTGATTCTTTCTTTTTTTTAAAAAAGATCATTTTCATAAGTATTTCCTTGAGTGCTTTTTATAAGAGTAATTGGGGATTTTTTCTTTCAGTGTATTATTTTAGTGTTAAGAAATGCTACAGTTTGGGGTTTTTTTAACCTGTTAATTATGAGGGCAGGACATGAGTGCTTTGTAGAATGAGGTTACAGAAAAAACAACTTTTCTATTTAAGATGAATGGGTTCTGACCCACTGAGCACTTGGAATTTAGGGCCCACATTGTAAAGAAACCAATATGTTATTCCAGTAAAAGAATCTGTAAAATTTAAGGACATCCTGACTGTCTTTTTGAATCTTGGGCTTCTTCAGTCTTGAGCAGAAGTGGGATACGGTTTTGTTGATGCAGTTGGAAGAGTAGTCTGGGATGCTTTCAGTATTTATTATCATATCTCAAGAGGGCCTAAAATTCTCTGTAGAATAAATGGTAACCTCTTCACAAAAAAAAAAAAAATTACTCTGCAAACAGCAAATGAGCAAAGACTGATTCCATATGGATTCAGGTCCTTCGTCCCTTATGACCCTGCTCTGTGTCACGGAGAACAGCATTTGCTAGGATTAGCTTGGACCTACTTGCTCACTGACTTATTTCATAACATAATGTCTGTTTGTCCAGCTGCCTGCTGCCAAGCTGATTGTGTCAGCAGAATCTTACTTCCCTTTCACTTGCAAATTTGGCTGAAGTTGGTCAGTTATTTGCTGTGAGGAGATGGGGAAAGAACTGGTGTGATCAAAACCACAACTTTTTTTCCTGTGAAGGTGGCCAATCCTTCTTCCCCCTCCTCAGAAGTATATAATAAAGAACTGTGTGACTAGCTGCTATTTTGTGTAAAGAATTTAATTTAGGATTAATGTAGGGTTTCAGTTTTGCTTTTCTAATGTTATGTATATTTCTGTGTATATTTTTTCATAGTAAGTGATACTAATTGAAAAAGCAATATTCTTACAGCTGATATAACATGCTTCTGACTCCAAACTAGAATTTATTCACATCTTTGTATAAATTGGAGGTAGAAAAAATACATACATGAAAACAAATATGCATATTTGTCAAAGATAAGTGTATTCTTGGGCAGACTTCTTTTATGGTTTCTTATTTTAACAGCAATTTTAGCACCAGGGGAAAATACACGGATTTCAAATTCTGAATATACACTTTACATTTATATTGGCTGTTTATATATGTTGTATGAATATAGTCAAAATATGACCTCACCGTTTAACTTCTTACATGGTACTTTTCTCCATGAATATAGATCCTTTCTTTCTAGATCATGATATATTTTGTTTGTTTATTTAATGTCTTCCTTTCAAGTATTGTAGAATTGAAATACTGGTTTGTGGCTGAAAAAGGAGATGGTGGTGTATATCTAATTTTTTACTGTGCAAAGGCATACATTTCTCTCTGTGCAGGTATTTGATAGCGTTTTTTTATAACACCAGGCCTTGGAAGCAACACTGTTGTCAGCCCTGAAGATGCTGGATGTTGGGAAATGGCCGATTTTTTCTCTCTGTTCCCCAGAAGAGCTCAAGTTAATTCGTCAAGCCTGTGTATTTGGCAGTGCTGGTAATGAAGTGTTGTATGCAACTGAAAATGATGAGGTAATTGTCCAAGAGTGTGTATGAACATGACGTTTAATCAGTTATGTATGGAGTTATTCTGAAGGCCAGTAGTATAATAGTACACCTAGAGAAAGTTGCATGCAAAAATGTTTGATTGTTTCATTTGCTACTGAAGCACTTTCAATTTAAATTAAAGGCTTCCTGCCACAATCAGAGAATAAAGAGGAGACGTTACAAGACATTTGTTGCAAGTGCATAGTGACAGGATGAGAAGCAGTGGCCACAAACTGCAAGATGGAAAGTTCTGATTCAACACTAAGAAAAAATTGCCATAAGAGGGGTTAAATCCTGATGGAGTTGTGAGATTTGTTTTCCTTGGAGATGTTCAAGAATCTTTTGGACACGGCCTTGAGTCAACTGATCTGTTTAGATCTTTGTTGAGCACGAGGGTGGACTAGTTGACCTTTGGAGGAGGTTTTCCACTGCAACCTAAATTATGAGTGTGTGATTCTTTTATAACAGGTTTTTGTGCTTGGCATGAACTGCAGTGGCTGTTTGGGAACAGGAGACATGCAGAGCACTATAGAACCAAGGAGGTTAGATTCCCTGTGTGGCAAAAAGATAGCCTGCCTGAGTTATGGAAGTGGCCCTCACGTTGTTCTTGCTACAGAAGGTAAAGTATGATCTGAATATTGCTTTTTCAGAGAGTCTGCTTAAATTCATCCAGCAGGTGTGAAAGATCTGGGCTGGTAATGTAAGAGAGTTAAGTATTCTGGACTGTTAAGTCCAATGTATTTTCATTGGCAAATACGACATGTCAGCTAGCTTTTTATTTTTAGAAGTTTTTCAAGCCCTACTTTGATCTTGTTAGTACTTTTGGAAGGGTTTTTTCTTTCACTTTTCAATTAAGTTTGTAACTCCTGATGGCTCTTGAAATGCATTAGTGGCTACATTATGCACCTATGTTCTTGTGCCAACAATGTCCTTCAGCTAAAACTCCTCTTTTCCCTCCAGTACCTACTTTTGGATGTGCTTTAAATGTCCATTATGTTGCCTCCCAGCCTTTGTGCTTCCTGCGCTGACACTCTATTATCCGCATCATGGTGGTGGCTCTTATGTTCGTAATTAAGTACATTACTCTTGAAGACAAATTATTAATATTGTGTTCCCAGTGAGGTTCTGTTAGAGCCTAACTGATGATATTCACACTTGTCTCTCTCTGTTAATGAGAGGAAATGTTTTTCAGTATTCTAGATTACGACTAAAAGTAGGTGAGGGGAATTATGCTGTAAATATGTTCCACCATTTTCTTCAGTCTTCATGGCAGACCATTCTGCATGCTTTTTTTATGTATGCATCTGTATTCCTCTGAGCTTTGTTGCTGGCAGATCTCACTGACACACTCATACTCCTTTCCCTGATGATGAAGTACTGCCAAAGAGCAGGTCCAGAACTGATCCTTGATGATTTTTACTCATAACTCCGTTTGCATTAATAGCTTTTCTTCAGCACAGCCTTTTTTAACTTGCCTTTTAGAGGGCTGTTATATGTTACGCAATTCTTGTGTTAATTATTGTCATTTCCACTTCGCTGTAAGTTTCTGTGCCATATGTTTCACGTATTTACTGAAATTTGTATTCATGTGTTGGTGAACTGAAGAAAAGGTTGTTTGCTGTTGATAGGATAAAGTAATGAGATTTAACCAGTTATTATAGAAAAGTATTGGTTTAGTGTAGCATATTTTGCCTTTGTAGTTCTGAGGGAACCCTTACTAGGGAATATATATATTGTAAGGGAATGAAAGCTTATTATTTGAATTTTCCAAAGTGGGAAACAGTGCCAGGGCATAGACAAAAATTCTGATTGATTCTCAGTAACAAGGAAGTTGAAATGGGGACTCTGACTGTCATTTCATCCTTTTCTCTTCTGTATTGCACCATCCCTTTTCTTGCAGCAGTATGTTTTCCTTTACTATGATTATGGTGATACTATCCTTTTGGATTTGTGGTCAATACTGTGAGAAGGTAGCGTTGTTACATTCATGGGCTGAAGAGCCCCAAAGGACATATATATATTTATAAACTTAAGTCTGTATATTGTTATTGGATTTGACTTTTTAGTTTGTAATTTTGTGTTGTGTACTCATTGGAAAAATAGAGATTTTTCAACCAGCTCTTTACATTTTTCTTGTAGAAGGAGAAGTGTATACATGGGGTCATAATGCTTATAGTCAGCTGGGCAATGGTACAACAAATCATGGGTTCGTTCCCTGTCAAGTCTCTACTAACCTGGTGAACAAGAAAGTCATTGAAGTTGCCTGTGGCTCTCACCATTCTATGGTGTTAACATCTGACGGAGAGGTGAGTATAGTGGGAACAAATATCTGCTTTCTCTTAGTGGAACTCACATATGTGAGAAACAGGAAAACACTCTGCACCTTTAGCATTAGATCTTGCTTGCAATCCTAACAGTGCTGATGTAGCATAAATGTACCAAAAAAATTAAAACTTGTCATGGTGTAGCTGCTTTGAAGTGCGTGCAGAACATTGATTTTGTGGCACATCTGCTTGTGAAAACAAATTATGCAGCCAGTTCCTTCCTATGCTATACTCTAAATGCTTAATGGCATTAAAGCTGATGTTAACATGAATCACATTCACTGTGATGAATTCTACCTGCCAAAGTAAAAAATGTCCTGGAATTTGCCTTGAGGTGCCATTTGTGCCACTTAGCTATTCTGCTTTGGGTTCTGGAAAAGTAGCAATGAATTCTTCCACGATTAACTGCAGCCATCATCTTTCCTCTTACTTTTGAGTGGAGGAACATAAAAGAATGGAATATATAAATACTTAGATTGGCATATTTTTGTTAGAAACAATTCAGTTGTAAACCTATGTGTCTTCCTAGGTCTGTAAAACAATACATCCACTTGCACATAAAAAAATGACATTTTTTTTTGCATACAGCTTTTTCCTCTCTTGAATATGTACTTTGAACTCTGTATTATAAAGCCATCCTTGATGACAATTCTTTTGCAACAGGTATACACATGGGGTTATAATAACTCGGGCCAAGTTGGATCTGGTTCAACAGCAAATCAGCCAATTCCTCGAAGAGTTACCAGCTGCCTACAAAATAAAATAGTGGTTAATATAGCTTGTGGACAGATGTGCTCCATGGCTGTGGTGGAAAATGGAGAGGTAAGAAATTTTTAAATGAATATTTGAACGGAATTTTATTTCATGTAATAACTTGGCATGTAGATAATTTCAAACCTGGTAGTAATGAGCTGTTATTCCGAAAGGAAGTTTACCTTTCCAGACTCCCTCAAGTCTAGCTGCTTATACTGCTCATAAAAACCTTTGTTATACTGCTGCTGTCTTTAGCATTCCTAGCCAAATAAATTATTGCCTATTCTAGAGCCCTAAGTATTGTGTGTGAGAATAATCAATGAATGTGAGAATAATCACGGAATGATATTTTAATTTTCAGTGCTCATATACACACATCTTAAGAGAAAACAAAGAAAATAAAAGTACTTTGCATATATTTGTTGTACTGGAGTACCTCTTGAATCTCTCTCATACTTTTTTATCCTCTTTGCAAAGACACAAGGAGGTTATGGAGTTCTTGGTTTTGTTCATACAAGCTGATGGTATTGGGCAGCATACATCCTTGCTAGCTCCATTTCTCCAAACACTTGAGTTTAGAACTAAGTAGCTATTGACTGTTTGCAGTAGAACATATGTCACTGAAATTATCAGAGCTCAGTATTTTCCCTTTTTCTTATGTTTGGAATAAAGCTGCCTGTTCAAACTGTTGTGCATAGCTTCCCGTTTATACTTGTTCTAGTGTGTTTTCTGTTAGAAGATTTTGGAATGAGAAATTAGCTCTTTGAAAAAGGGAAGTATTTTGCTGGATTTGCTCTGTGCTGGCAGGCAGCCATATGAATCACTGATTTTCTGTTCTTCATATTAAAATGTTGTAGTCCTACATAATCTAACTCTTAAAGAGCATGAATGTGGAAGTTTAGAATTCTAGATGAGCATGTAACTGGCATTTTAAAGAGAAATGTGTGTATGTATGTGTTTATATAGGCAGGTATGTATGTGAGTATGTCTGTGTGTATCTGCATATAAAGTACTAAAATGTGGGGCGAGAAAGACTGAAGAA
This sequence comes from Gymnorhina tibicen, assembly GCA_013399875.1. Taxonomy (NCBI): domain Eukaryota; kingdom Metazoa; phylum Chordata; class Aves; order Passeriformes; family Artamidae; genus Gymnorhina; species Gymnorhina tibicen. Next base: position 81,170 of record VXAZ01008540.1, on the reverse strand, counting down.
AATTACGATTATTCAAACTTTGAAGTGGTTGTATTGCTTTCAAAAGAAGTGAATAGTAGCAAGCAGTTAAAAGTCCCTGTCTCTGTTTTAAGGTCTATGTCTGGGGGTACAATGGGAATGGCCAGCTGGGGCTGGGCAGCAGCGGCAACCAGCCCACGCCGTGCCGGATCGCAGCCCTGCAGGGCATTCGTGTGCAGCGGGTACGTGTGTGCTGCTCCACCCCAAACCCTCTAGGAACCTCTGCAAGTGTCCTATAGGCAGCATATGCTGCCTTTGCAGGAGACAGCCCTTTGTTTAAAGTGACGTCAGAATAAAAAACCTGTGTCCTAAAATGGACCTCCGCCAACAGGGGAGAAACTCTGACCCTGTGGAGTTCAGTGGGAATTTTGCCATTGACTTCAGTGAGGTCAGGATTTTACTTAAAGAGGACTAGACCATTAGAAATGTTTGTTTTGGTTTTCTTCTTCCCCATGAAAATTAATTTAAAAAATATTCATGTTATTTTAGTAAATAACAGTCTGTCTAGGATGTTCCGTTCTTCATTAACCCCTGCCTTCTTTTCTGGAAAAATGCTGCAGTTTAGCATTTTGTCTGTCTTGCAGATTGAATTTCACTTTTAGAACTGCACTCCAGCCACACTGGCTTACTGGTGTTTGGAGTCTGAACAAATTACCTCCCACTGCATTTGGCTAACATTTGGTATGATTTCCATGGTTAGTCTTGACCTTTGGAGGTTATTGCACTTTACCAAATAGTGGGGCTGCCACCAGTGTAACTAGCAAACTGATAACTTCCTTTGGCTTCCAAGTTGACTGCAGGGCTGATACTGGAAGTCTTTAATTGAATTATGCAAAATAGAGGATACTCTCAGAAAAATGATACAATCTGTTAGAAAACATTGGTTTTGTAACCCAGTGAAATTTTGCAAGAGCGTTTTGAGCTTTGGATCCTATTTATTTAATTTACTCAAGGAAGCTATGGATTTTTAAAGTCTTTTAAAAGAAACTGATTTAATTACATAATTTTACATTCAGTGCCTAGGGTGTAGACAGTAGCTTTGCTGGTAGCAACTGCTGTTGGATAGTAACATAATAAAGTTGAATATTATGTTCCCCCGTATTTATTCTTCTATTTAGAGAGTGCTCCAGCAAGTTTGGCATAGATTCTATTTCCATCCACTTCATTTTCTTGGTATTGATTAATACCATGTTGTAGATCTCCACTCAGTAAATAACTTAAAGGTTTATTTCATTTAAATTACATCATATGCTTAATGGATGTCAGTGGAGTATATGTAGTTATGGTGTATCTGCTTTGCAGGTCCTATAAAGATAGGTGAGCTAGTTTTGAACAATGCAAATTGGTTTTTGATAGCCGTCTATCTGTATTAAGTTACATTAACTCCTGCAGAGCAGGACTGTTGCCACTGTGTATCTGTCTGTATGTGGGGCACGTGCTGCATATGTAAAGTGGATTTTTGAACAATCTGTGAGGTACCTGAGGAGGCAGCTCAGCAGGACCAAGGGGGTTTCCCACAAGAGGTTACGAGTTGACACAGTTGCGTGCTGCCATCAAAATGGAGAGTTTTGTCTCTTCCCTTTCTTTCCTGGCTGATTGCTCTTGTTGCTTACCTTGTGTGGTCCTCAGACCCTACTGTGAGAGTTTTCTTCCAGTGATGTAAGTTTATAGAGAATCACAGAATGGCCTGGGTTGGAAGGGACCCTAAAAATCATCCAGTTCCAGCCCCTGCCATGGGCAGGGACACCTTCCACTAGAGTGGGTTGCTCAGGGCCCCGACCAACCTGGCCTTGAACACTTCCAGGGATGGGGAGTTATGTTGTCAGAGGGTCCTCTGAGCACTAGAGCTGGCACAGGGAGGGGGCAGTTTTGTGTGGCTGTCAGTCAGGGATGAGAGGAGCAGAGAAGGAGACCCCACCTGTTTTTCCAGTGGTAAGCTATTCATATTGGAGCAGCTGTCCATGGAGCAAGGTCAATGCAAGACAGACAATCTTTGCTTTTCTGTGTATTGTTCATATTTGTCCTAAAGCTTGCCTTCTTTCTCAGTTTCCAGCTATTCTTTTTGCTCTGCTCTTGAGATTATCTGACAGAGTTTCTCATTCGTATATTTTTTCCTCAAAGTCACCTCATCTACTTTCCTTCCATTTTTAATCAACTCACCTGTTTTGTAGTTTTTACACTGGTATAGAATCAATGGCATTAACGTATAGCGTAAGATGCATCTATCTGTATTAACTTAGTATTACATAAAAATGAGATTTTCTTCTTTTTATTGTTCCTTATAGGTTGCCTGTGGCTATGCACATACATTAGTGCTAACAGATGAAGGTCAGATATATGCCTGGGGAGCCAATTCATACGGCCAGTTAGGTACTGGGAATAAAAGTAACCAGTCTTACCCTACAACAGTTATTGTGGATAAGGACAGGTAATACTTACAGTCTTGCAATCAGACATTGGTTGACATGCTCTCAGAAGAACTACATAAAATGATGGTATTTTTAATCTATTTTCTTGGGAGAAGGAGCCTATACTTTTTTGCAAGGGTTCATCTGCTAAATGTGAACAGAATTTTCATTGGAAGTGCTTGAATCTGCCCCATAACTATCCCTGTGAAAGAAAAACTGATATTCTGAGCCTGAATATGCTATTTTCTGCTTCGGCTCACACTGTACTTTACAGGCCTTAATTGCAGTTTCCCTTCAGTGGTGTAGTTTCATTGTTAGAAGTCAACAATAAAAGCTTTATTGTCTGTGAATATAAATTGTATTTTAATATGCTACTTTTGACAAGAAGCGTACTCAGAAAAAGTGAAGGGTGGACATCTGCAATTTGTGTTATTTCTGCTATTAAATCTGGCTCATAACCCAGGAGAGAGAGAAAGGGGAGGAGTTCTTTCTTGGTATTGTTGCCTAAAAATTAAGCTTAGATTTTTGAAAGTTTAATATTTTCCTCTATGTCCTTAAGGGGTAGTGGGGCAGTTATTTCTATTGGTGTTGTAAAGCCATGTATGCATATGATCAGAAATCTTGATTTTGGCCTCCTGTTGTGAATAAGAAGGAAAGTGAGATGTCGCTCTTAACCCTGTGTCTGAGTACGTTGTTGTGAGGAAGTGGCACCGCTGCTCTGGTGATGAGACATGGCCTGATCTTGAACATTGCTATTTCTTTGTGTGTATTTGTGTTTTTGCTTAATATGTTACTGATGATTTTTTCCAGACACTTTGGCCACAGTTAAAATGTCGCAATAATAATTTAATACAAGTTTTAGTGTTGCGTGCTGCCTTTCTCTTTTGTTGGTCAGAATATGAATTCTTGGTGTCAGTGAAAATCTTGCCTCACTAAAGCCTCCAAGATGTGTGCATACAGCTTTAAACAAGTTGTTTCCCTGCCATTATCCCCAGGCAGCTGGAAAACAAGTAAACAAGCAGTAGTTCAGACTGCAAAACAGTGGATTGTGTAATGCTGTACACAGTGGGAGTTTTGAAGTCCTAAATCAACCTTAGGATTAGAGACATAGCCTAGCTAAAAGACACTTAGAAGCAACTTTAAGTGCTGTTTGGTTCTAATTTTTAATTTTCAAAATGAAAGTCCTTTACACATAAGTAATAATAATTATTTGAGTAAGAAGTGTGTTTAACTTGTTGGTTTATAACTGTTACCAATAAGCAAACACAAAAAAGGCTTTCATTAACTTTCAATTATAAGCCAAAAGGCAAATTTTTTTTTTAATGCCTCCTCATTTCCTTCTTCATCTTCTCCAAGTATTTGTTCTCTACAGCTTAATGCAGCCACTCACCTCACTGCCCAGCACCACCAAGGACATTCAGAGACTTGAAACTCATCATAGCTTTGCTTGAGATGGCTGAGGGGTCAGCAGAGCATGTGCCGCAGCAGGTACAGGCTCTGCTGCCACAGTGGCTGCTTGCTCCCAAGACGCTTTTCCACAGAGGAACTTTGAGTGCATGCTGTTCGAAGAAACACTGCCAGCCCTTTGAATTTTGCTGTGTATGACCAGAAAGCATTCTTGCTTACATGCATGCTTACTAGTGTGTCTTGCACCAGATAAAAACAGGAGGCCATGTGGTTATTCACTGCATTTTGCTCTTAATGGGAGTGACTTGCCTTTTTTCTGTTGTTTGCTTGTAAATCCAGAGTGATAGAGATCGCAGCGTGCCACTCGGCGCACACGTCGGCCGCCAAGACGCAGAGCGGCCAGGTGTACATGTGGGGCCAGTGCCGGGGGCAGTCCGTGACCTTCCCCCACCTCACCCACTTTGCCTGCACTGACGATGTGTTCGCCTGCTTCGCCACCCCCGCCGTCATGTGGCGCCTGCTCTCCGTAGGTGAGCTGAAATGCTTCTTGTTCTGACATCTTCTAAATAGAGGCGTTACTTCATAAAACAGTTGTGTGTGTTTGAAACCTAAACTCAGTTTCTCACAAAAATTTACACTGGGAAGCGTAGTCATAATGACATGTTACGTATGTGTAAGTGTAATATGGAATTGTAAAAAATTGCTAAAGCCTGATGGCCGTGCTAAATAATTACCCATTTTATTGATGTGTCTTATTTCTATGGGGAAATGCCTTAGGTTTGGGGAGGGGGTTTTTTGTGTAACCTCTGTATGTGACTGTCCAGTGGCTCTGGGTGGAAAAGCTGAGTTTTAATTTGGAGATTTGAGGAAGCCGTGCAGAACATTTAGGAGCTCTGAAGCTTTCTGTCATGCTCTTAAGTAGACTACTAAGAATTGAGGGACCCAAATTCCTGTGTTCTGAATTGGCCACAAGCACTCAGTGTCATCACAAGTGATCATGACCTGATCTTCTGAAGAGACAAGTTGCTGCATCTCAGATGTTTGATTAGCATTAAGATCTGTCTTTCTGGCCTTGACTAGAGTTAAGTATACAGCATTGGCTACCAGAGACCTCATTCTTCAGCTACAATTTTATCCCATAATGGTTTCTAATAAAGTTGCTGGGGTGTTGTTGGGTTTTTTGTTTGTTTGTTGGGGTTTTTTGTTGTTGTTTTTGTTTGGTTGGTTTGTTGTGGGGTTTGTTTGTTTTGTTTGTTGTTGTTCTTGGGGGTTGTGTGTTTTTGTTTTTGTTTTTTTTTTTTTTTTTTTTTTTTTTTTTTTTTTTTTTTTTTTTTTTTTTTTTTTTGTCGTGTTTTTTGGGGTTTTTTTGACCATGACTTCTTGGTCCCTTTGGAAATACTGCTACAACACTGTAGCAACGTTGTACCAAAGCATAAGGTGAAGCCTTACAGGATGAAAAGGTTACTTTACTTTTAAACAAAACAAGTTTCAGATGCACTTTAAAAGCCACATTCTTGTATGTGCCAAGTGGTCTGTCCAGCATCCCAGCACTATTCGGGGGTCTGAGCAGGGTTCCTTGTGATGACACAGGATAAAGGATGCTGGCTATCAGGCCCTTATTGTGTCTCCTGGGTTGTTTTTAGTTAGGTGACTGTGCTGGTTTCAGATGTGCCTTTTTGCACACTCCAGGAGCTGAGAGTGCATCCTGTCCCACCTTGGCAAGTTGTCAGGACTGACTCACTGTTGTTTGTCATCTGATGTATGCGTGGTGAGAATCCTCAGGCAGCTGTGTCCTGGGATCTTTTATCTGCTGATCTCAGTGCCACGGACATCTGCCATGCTTACAGCCCTTCTCTGGCTGTTTTATTCTGGTGCTTCCACACCCAGGCATTCCCATTCTCTCCATATTTGTGGCAGTTCTGACTTTTCTAATACAATTCTTAGCACTGGCTGCTAAGGAGTTTTCTTGGCTTTGTGCCTTGTCAGTGTGAACTGCCTCTTCATTTCCTTCCTCTGGTTCCTCCTTCACTGCTGTATAAAAGCATGCGTTTTCCCTCTAAGAGTTTCAAAGCTGAACCCCACTATATTCAGTTTTCCTCTCATGGCTGTAGAAGTCACCTGGAGATGTATCTTGGTGGACATCTGGATTGCCAGTTAACTTTGAAGAAGAGTTTCAGCTTTGCATTAGTTCCTAAAATGCTTACTTGTTTGGATAGCAGAAGTCTGAATAAATAAACCACATATTGTACAAAATAAGAACTGATGATGTATTTTACAGCATCACTGTTTCAGAAATATCTCTTTTTTCTTGCCACTATATTGGATTTCTCTCCCCCATCCATTTTACCTGTACCGACCCAAATTGGGTATACTTGACATTCTCTAAATTAAATGCAAAATGATTGTGCTAAACAAAGTGTAACAGTATCAAAGTGTGTGTGTGGGTTAAGCTTTTTCTAGAGCTTGTGGAGAAGGTCTTTCCATTTCCAGCAGAATACTATTCTAATTTCTAGTTTGGTAGGTTACAGGACCTAACATTTATGTAATTTTCTGTAGAGAACAACTGATTACTGACCCACAAGATCTGTATAAACCCATAATGTGTATTTATATGGTAAGAAGACAAAATGTTATGACAGTTAAGAAAGAGGTTTGGGGGTGGAGGGCTTGTTGATTTTTTTAGTAGTATTAAAGAAGATAGTTCTCTGAGGCTATGTGATGGAGATTTGGATCAGCTCAGGAGGTAAAATTTTGTGTGCAGATAATGGATGACTTTTCAAAGCTGTTTGGTAACTTTATAATGCAAATGTTAAGTACACAGCGGGATATACAGATGCGTGACACAAACAGGAATATGCAGACATTGACAGACTGTGCTTCTAACACCATTAAGTCTGGGCAAAGCTATCCCTTTAGAATAGACTTGTTGGTATTTACTTTTAGGGATATTGCACTGGGCAGTTTCACTGCAACCAATAAGTTGTTTCTGTAATAGATTTATTTTTGCTGTAATGTAATGTCTCCTCATGGGAGCATTTCAGAAAATTTTATTACTATTGTTTTATTGATCTTTTGAGGATCTTATAATAACTTAACAGTTTTAATCTGAGATAATTTACTCAGTGCTGGTTGATAGCATTTTCTGTCAGATGCAGCAGTAAACTTCTGAGACTGTTAACTTTTTTTTTTTCCTGGCCTTATATAGATGAGTTAGAGGAGTGGAATTTACAGGTTTTTTGATAAGAGATATTTGCTTGGAACAGGAAGCTAGAAAGGACTGAAGAAGGCTGTCCTTTCTTTGCTTTTCTGGCTCATACAGAACACATAGGCTGCTGGGGGGTTTTAGTAGCCTTAAGGAGATGTATTTATTAAGAGTGTTAATTGCTGACAGATACCCAGAATGTTGTCATGGCAGATACTTGTATTGCTTACTACTTTATAGTAAGTCCCCTATTTATTCTAGAGCCTGATGACCATCTAACAGTAGCCCAGTCACTAAAGAAGGAATTTGACAACCCTGAAACTGCAGACCTGAAGTTCCTAGTGGATGGAAAATACATTCATGTTCATAAAGTTCTTCTCAAAATTAGGTAAGGAACAAACTATAAATTGCATGAACTAAACTGTGTAGTGTAGTCCACTGTACTGAGTCATCACTGCAGAAAATTCTTGACTTATTATTACAAATCCCCTTTTCCATGAGTCAGGGATTCATCTGCTCTTCTTCGCTGTTACTCTCTGTCACTCCTTGTAATTATCAAACATGTTGCTCTGCTACCTGCCTTTCCATCAGTTCCCTCCATGGCCTTGACCTTGATTTCCAAGAACCTTTTTCTACTGAGGAAAAGGCTCATTTATTTCTACTGTCTTCTCAGTAGTTAGAATCAGTTTTTTCCTTCTTTATATGCTTGGCTTCCTCCACCAGAATGATTTGAGGGGGTTCTGTTTATTCTTGGCTTTCTTTCCTTCCACAAGATCCTTCAGTTGTTTCAGCAGCTTCTGTAGGTGCTATCCAGATTATCTTTTTTCCCCTTTTTTGACAGATTTCTTGTTCTTCTTGTTTTAAACCTTCTTATCAGTGAGTTTGACTTTTAAGCTGGCTTCTCTTTCTGTTTTTACAACTTTTTGCAAGACCACTTTACAGTGAGATTTGACATATGCAGATCTACAGAATGATCTCATTATTATTAACATGCAGGGAGATTAATTTGTCACTGCTGATGTGGTTTCTGCTGGGATATTCTAGAGACACTGCTTTAGATCTCTTCTGCCTTGCCAACTGCTTCTGCTTTGTCCTCCTCATTGTTAAAATATTTTTTTCTCTTTGCTATTTTTTTTCTCAAAATGCTTGGCTATCTCACTCAGTTTATCATCACTCTCATCTTCCTGCTTTTGCTCCTGAGTCCTAGTAGTGATTTCTTGTATATTATATATGTGATTTCTTGTATTTTACTGTGTAAAATTAGAATTCCCTGTTAATTCTTGCCTGTCCTTATTTTGTTGGGGTTTTTTTTCTGCTCTCCTCTTACTAGACCAATTACCTATATTACTTTTGTCTTCCCCTTATTGGTTTCATTGCTTGTTCATTACACTCGTACCTATTGTCCACCCTCTTTGTTTGGGATGCCATGTGTTCTCCATCAGATACCACATCAAATCTTGTGTATGCCTAAAATGTTCCTGAGGTTCTTTTTCCTGATAATCAGACTATATGTAGCTTTCTGTTACTTCTTTTTTCTTGCTCTCTTCTTCTCAGATTATGTGGCATTCTGTGAAGGAAATATGTCTAATTCTAAAATGGATTTAAATATATGGTGTTACGAAAACACTGTGAAGAAATAATAAAACATCAGGCACAGTCTGTAAAATTAATATTTTGTTCGAGTGTCATGATGCAACTGGATCAGGGTATTTAAAATGGTATTTTGCAACATTCAGCCTCTTCCAGAGCTCTGTCATGAAAGCAGTGCTGGTACAAGTTCCTTTTCATTATCAAGTCATTTCTTCACTGCTTACGAGGACTTCTTTCGATCTTGTTCTATTCCTGTTCTTGAGCTGGATGCCATTGTTGGTGGTCATTGGCAGGCGGTGGTGGCGAAACGCCAGGGAACGCCCGGCTCAGTGGGAGCAGCCCAGGGCCAGCGCTGCCTGCAGAAACAGACACATCCCAGCGTGCGGGTGGGATTCCTCAGCTCTGCATTCAGCCGGCCAGAGCTGGGCTCTGGGCTGTCTCTGCTGAGAGATAGTGACAGGGAGGGAGACACTCCAAAGGATGAGTCACTCCAAGATACTTTACAGGCTGGAGGATGTGTGCTAACCAATTTTTATTTTCATTTACTTATTACTTTTTCAGGGATCAGTGTGTACCACCTTCTCTCTGACTTTTGTGTGGTGCCATTGGGGCACAGACCATTCCCAAGGTCTCATCCACGCTGGATGGATAGCATGGTCACCACTACTTAACATGAGGCTCTGGGAAGCAAAACAGTGAGGTTTTGTCTGCCTCTCCCAGTGCCAGAATGTGGTAACAGATGTGGCAGAAGCTAGATAATGACTTTTTATTTCTACATGAATTTGGCAAGGGGTTTCATTATTTTATTAAAAGCCCCAAAATACTGAGATAAAAAAATTCTTTCAGTAACCAGTAAAATGTGAAGAACTTAAGTGATTAGTTAATTGTTTTTCATTTGGATTTCAGTGATGCTGTCTTTATGTTGTAGTCTTGTCTCAGAGACATTAAAAGGAAACCATCCTACTTTTTATAGAAAAGTTTGAGTAAAAGAAGAGAAAATTTAGATGTGAGAGAGTTATGAATTAGTCTAGTACAAAAAAGTACGATTAAATTGTGGTTGTCATAGGAAAAGTTATCAGAGGCGGTGATGTTCATTTATATCAACAAAAATTTTGAAAACAGTGCAAATGCTAGGATGCTTTATAGGGAACAGTAAGTTACAGTGCATTGTAAATTACTGTGAACTGGAAGTTGCAGATTACAGCTGTCAAAGGCAGTGCTTTGTCCTTGTTCATATCTGTCATGGAAGTATTCAGACTTGTAAGAAAAGGGTGATGAAAGAGCTGAGTGAGAGTGTCTTCACTTTCAATGTGATAATAATTTATCAATATTTTATCCTTGAATATAATGATTAATGCTAAATTGTGTATGGACTCTGACACTGGAATAAATGATACCTAAATTATTCATAAATGATACCTAAATTATTCATAATTTCCCTCTTCATTATGTAATGTTGGAGAAATCAGGGTCAAATCTCAGAATTGCCTAAGTTAATTGTAAACTTTATCTGCTACAAGACAGGTAATAAAATTGATTGTTAATGTACAATGTATTTAAGAAAATGGCATCAAAACCAGATGCATGATCCGTGTAGATACTGTAAGTAGAAATGGAGCCTGCCATAAAATATTAACAACAGAAATAAAATTCTGAATTATATCTATCAGGCTTATAAGCCTTATAAGGCTTAAAGAAATCAACATGTTCAAAGCAAGAAATCATGTAGCTAGAGGTTCTGCTTGTGTTATTTAGTCTGTTAGGACTGAATTACTTTTTTACCAACTTCTTGCTGCAGCTCATCTTTCAAGCTTAACTCTTTACAGTGTAGAATCTTTGTTCGTGTTTTGTAGGTGTGAACATTTTCGCTCCATACTCAATAATGATGATGAAATTATAGAAATGAGTGAATTTTCTTATCCTGTTTACCGAGCCTTCCTGGAGTATCTATATACAGACAACATTAGGCTCCCTCCTGAAGATGCAATAGGTATTTGCCATAAATGTAAATTACTCTAGATTATTGTTTTAGAAAAGTTCAGTCTATGTGTCATTACAGGGTAAGGAAAACAGGGCTTGTTGATTTTAGTTTCATTAGCACTTAAATCTTGAGTTTGGCAGGTGTCAGGAAGAAAGGATGCAGTAGCAGGAAACATGCCCAAGGAGAATGAGTGGTGGGCATGCAGTGAGATCAAAGATACAAAGTTTTCAAAAAGAACTCATTGTTGCTCCTATTAAGAACTTTCTTTTATTTAGAAAGATGCCATCCTGAAACTTTTCTTGTTTGAGTAGCTGTAGCAATTTTTGATCCTGAACTAAAAGGGAGCTCTTCCCTGCATGAATTTAAGAGGATGTAAGTCAGTAACTGATGTCCAGAATGAGAACAAGAGAACAGAACACCTACATAGTAATAAAATGGTTCCTTTTTTGATAGGTCTGTAGGGGACCTTAAAAATGCACACGTCATCTAGGGAAAAAAGCAGAGCAAGTCTTTGATTAATTCAGCCTAAAACAAAAGGGTAATTGATTAATTTGAAAAGACACTAATATATTTTGCACCAGAATAGTTAAAGCTGTATGAATTTTCACAGGGCTGCTAGATTTGGCAACGCTGTATAGAGAAAACAGACTGAAAAAGCTTTGCCAGCAAACGATCAAACAAGGCATTTGTGAAGAGAATGCCATTGCTCTTCTTTCTGCTGCTGTCAAGTATGAAGCTCAGGTAAGAACTTCTCTTCAGGTAAGCAGTTGTTTTCTGAGAAATGAAGCTGTCTAATGTAAACATGACTGTATTTAACTGGTGAGGCATAATTACTGTCATTTCCCATTCTGGCTTTCCAGATGTTTGCTTTCCCCTTTTTAAGCTGTAAAAAAAAAAGTTACAAAACCCCAGTTACTAGCGTTTTCTTCCTGCCCTTTTGGCTTGCACCTGTGAGTCAGGGTTCTTAATCTGCTTCCTGTTTTGTCGTGTGGCATGCAAATTTCTCACTGCCATTTACATCTCTCTCTTTGAATTTTGCCCTGTCTTTCAGTCCCTGAGTTCTCCACCTAATCATTTTGTCTGCCAGTGTCGCGTACAGTCATTCTGGTACTGCCTTTTACAGGCAGTGGGAGAATTTACCTGTGAAGTCCTTGCATATTTACACTTGTGCTTATCTAAAAAAATCCATTTTTGCAGTATTGTTTACAATGAATTGTGCTGACATACAACAAATCACCTATTGTTAATATTCTCCCCGTATCCTGTCATGTGGTCTGCCCTTGACTGTGGAATGTGTCACTAGCACTCAGCCTGTTACCAGTGCTTTTTTGGTAAACAAATACTTCCAAAGATATTTTCCTTTTCTCATCTTCTTAGTGCTGTGATGATTGTGGAAATAACTGTGTGGTGGGTTTTATTATTCAAAAAGTCTGCTTATGTGGTTTAGTCATAGGGGACGTTGTTATAAATACCTTTCAGGTGTGGGAGGCAAGTAGAAGGAAGAGACTGAAACAAACACTGAGTTTAAAATGTTGCAGTAGTCAGTGCTGTGTGGAGACAGCAGACTACAGGAGATGAGTTTGTGTAGGAGTTGCAAAGAGGAGGCTGGAAGTCAGTGAGTTCTGTCCATTGAAAGGGGATGACAAGAGATTAGTAGATAGTAAGATCACCAGCTGCCAGTTACAAGGCATTTGTAACCCAGGTATCAGTAACAGAGGGCATGAACAGCTGGGGCAAAGAGGAGTTGTGCTTTCAGTGTGCTGTGCTGGGGCAAGCCCAGCATAGCAGGGAAGGCTCTACAGCAAGGCGTGACCCAATGATTTGGTTCTCTTAACAGCAGATCTTTTCATTAAAATTTTATTCTGTAGTTTCTCCTCATACAAGCTTTTCAATGTTTTTGAACTCTTCAAAGCAGAAGTATTTTTAGTTGATCTGTATCTGGTAAAGTAGTTGAAGAGTAGTTAAAGATATGTTTAGGTGTGTTGTGAAGTAGTAAAACTAGCCTGGACAAAGTACCAGAGTTCATACCGGCTGAGACACAATAAAAGGGATTGGCTGGATAACTAAATATATGTTATCCTTTATCCTCCTCTTCCTTCTATGATTCAGTGTTTTTCAAAACATGTAAGTTTAACACAATTGTCAGATGACGAATTGGTTCACCTGCCCTGGCTGCAGCGTGTGCCAGACTCAGGAGTGTGTTGTTGCCCTCCTCCCTGCACACCCACAGCTCAGAAGGGGATGGAGTAGAATGGCTTTCGGGAAATGCAGCAAATATTTCTTTACTGAAGACGTGGGGTTAGCCTCTGTCTAAGGAATCATGGAATAAGCCAGGATCTTCTAGTGTACTACATTAATATAGTAACTCCTGGTTTGAGAACCATGTGCAGTGTGTCAGGACTTCAGCAGAAAACTGTCAAAAGAAGGATTATGGAAGAGGCCTCATATTTTGGATGTTTGAAAAGATAGAATTCAATTTTTTTTGTCTTTAAATGTGAACACTGCAAGTGAAAGATAATAGCAGTATGTGACGTGCCATTCACATTGCAAATTAAATGAAGACTGACTTGACTACTGTATGCATCTGTTAGGATTTAAAATGCTTGAAAATATTTTTCCTGTCCTCAGAAAATACAAAGAGTTGCTGCTACAAATAATTCTAAAGCATATTTCTCATATAACAAATTTTAGACTAATCATCTTCTGTAAAACAGAATAAATAGACAGTACTTCTTGAAACTGCAAAGTGAGTGACCAGGATTCTCTGTAATCTATGGTCCTCTTCATACCAGCAGCAGAAAAGGCAGCTGCTGTTCATTTTAGTTAACATAAAAGTTCACCCATTGACTGTTAAGCAGCTCACGTTCTGACAGTACCATTTCAGAAGTCTGCTGGAACTTAAGCTGTCACTGTCTTCAATTGTCTATGATTTTTATTTCCTGTTTTTTTTACTTCTTCTATTCTCATTCCTGTTCTCCTTTCCCAGTAGTTGTTGATGAGAGATACTTGCTATACTATATTTCCTCTTTGAGGATATTTTGTGCTTCGTTTAAAGCTGGTTTCAAGATGTAGTTACATCTTGAAACATGGAATCTAAGGAAAAGTTTTCAAAAGGAAATGCACAGGGTAGTCTGCTGAGTATCTTTCTACTACTAATCCCAGGCTGCAATGTTTGTGTAGTTAACATAGAATCAAATTGGCATGGGTTACTCTTTTTGCTGTAACCCTTGAAGAGTTTATAGTTTATGGATCAGTTCTGACTTCCTTGCTGCTGGCTTTAGCTCTGGCTGCAGAAGGTAATTAATTTTCCTTCAGAGCAAGTTGCTGCATAGGACCCAAATAGAGGAGACTGACCCAGTGCATGGAGAGAAGGATTGCCACTGTTATGTGGAGTTTGAGTGGGAAGAGTTTGCTGTGTGCAGTCCTGGTTGTATGGCTTGATGGCTTGTACCCATCCTGTGCTGAATAGCTGAGCATACTCTTACAGTGAGACCAGAACAAGACTGAACCTTTTGTGCTATTTGGGAATCCCATTAGACAGAGGGATACAATTCCTAGGTTTGCCGTGAAAGACACATGTATCCTAACATGCTGGTTGTGTTCAGCGTGCATCATCACATTTTTCATCATGTTTTGCTTTTATTTCCATCATGACTAGGATATCTGCTGTTTTTCACGGGACCACTACCGAAGGCAGTGCAGGGAGGAAAAGAAAGGAGCTGTTGATGCTCTAGTAGTTCTGTGTGGGGCAAGTTGATGGTTTCACCTGCTGGTAATGTTTCTAATGAATATGTAGTAAATTCTAGTAAATGTGATGGAGTTCTAGAGTTGATTTAGGTGGCTACTCCTGTTTTCTCAAAGTGGATTTATTGAATAGTTTGTATGAACAAATTTCATCCTGTCATTTGTGATCTCATCAAAAGGATCAGAAAAGGGATTGATAATGTGAACAATCTACTATGTTCTTTGCTAATTAAATGACAGATTTGAAACATAATGATAATAATTTTATCAGTCATTCATATTACAAATTCCTCTAATTTATTCCTAGGACTTGGAAGAATTTTGCTTCAGATTTTGCATAAACCATTTGACTGTTGTTACACAAACTCAAGGCTTTGCAGAAATGGACCATGACCTCCTGAAAAACTTCATTAGCAAAGCCAGCAGAGTGGGAGCATTCCGAAATTGAGGTCTGACTACTACTGAGCTGAAGAGCACGTCTTCTTCCCTCCTGGAAATACTTCTCCTTTGGAGAACTTCTTCATGGTCAGAATGTGCAATGGTTTGGAAGGAAAGTCTCGGTGTCCATCAGCTTAGGAAGTCCACTAACATGTAGGCTTTGTAAGGATGGCAACAGTGTAGGTGTGTGGTGACTGTTCATTGCCAACAGCCAGAATTCAACACAAAAATCTAATGTAGTAACTACCCGTTCCCACTCAAGCAAACTAAGCTTGTCATTATCTAGTCTGTCTAATTTTTCAATTTTTTTTAAACCGTCTGTGTTTGGATTTTATGGGACAGTGACATGTTTGCTGCTAAAACTTTCGTAGTGTACTTTTGTCTCAAAACTCAGTTAATATGCCGTAGTGGGCTTCTTTTTGTCTGGTTATAATCCAGTGAAAATACAAACTTGTTTTTCTGGACATTGGTAAAATAACGTAAGTTCTTTAGGATGAGAGGCTTCCTGATTTGTAGGAGGATACGTCTCACTTGGTGTTTGTTTGGAGTTTATTTATGAGGAGCTTCAGCAGGGTATTGCAGTTTTGAGTTCCCAGCACTTGTCTCACTGTTTAGCCAGAATGAAAAGAATTGGCCTTTCCATTACACCAGGCATGGTCCCTGACACCTCAATGGAAGCACTCACCAAGTTTGTCTGGATGTGAATTGTCATGCTATGAGTTTTACGCCTAAGAAAACCACCTAGTTACAAACCCAAACAAGATTTCAAGAAAAGGAAGTCCCACTTGAGGCTTATTTATTCGTGTCTTACTATCTTTCCTCAGACAGATCAACTTCAGAAAAATGGAGAAAAGGGTGATTTTGAAGCAGTAACTTCAAATTAATTCAATTCTAGGAGTGAACTGACACTATATTCCAGATGGTGATAAAGGTATCTTGTCCAAATACAGCGTTTCAGGTTCTTCTGTGGTCAGAGCTGCGAGGTGACCACTCCACTTTTCCTGTCAGGGCTGTTCAGGAGAGAGGAGCTGCCCTTTGGACACGCCTCTCTCCCAGCACTGATCATCGGTGGCTAAGGTAGAGTAGATGCTTCATTTCTAACTGGCTGAAGTGAGTTAAGGGGAAAACCCCACCCAGTGCTGCACCGAGGGAGGTTTGCCCCATTACAGAAGGTGTGGAGCTCGTGGAGCATTTCTTGCATTTTGTAATAGGAAACTGTGAATTAACCCTGAGAATTTCTCTTAAAATTCTGAGTGAAGTGACTTCAAGTGCCTTTTGCAGTATTTTACGAATGGGGAAGACAAGAAGCTGGATCACCAGACTCAGTACACTAACATAGTTATATACGTAGTCATGCAACCTTCCTGCATGTCCCTGGTGTGCCACAGCATCCTTTGATGACTTTTTTCTAATCCTCAAATGTGGTTTCTAAGAACTCGATTTCCTTAAATTATCACATTCTCATGTCTAAGGTGAAAATAGCTGTTCTTTACTATACTGGAGGCTTGTTTCTCAAACAATCCTGTTTGTTGAGGAAGAGTGGGAGGAAAAGGAGCAGCACATACTCAGAAAAGGAGGAGGGAGTAGTGCCCCCCACCCCCTTCACCCCAGACCCTGCGGGTGTGAGTGGAAAGGTGAAGCACGCAGGCAGCAGAATTTACTTAGGAGAAGGGTGATGAGCAAATATTTTGGAAAATGCTGTGCTAAATATTTACTTGTGTTTGAGACACTTGCCTCAGACTCTCACTACAAATATATTGGATCATCTTGCTAACAAGCACATTCTGCCACCCCCTCAGTGATGAGTACGACTTCCTCCAAAAGCATTAAGGCTGTTCTTAGCAGCTGTGTCAGTATTTTGTATTCAAACAGAAGTGGTCAAAACCTTTCCAGGACATAATGCAGATTCATCAAAACCACAACTTTGCTGGGGGAGGAGATCAGTTTTGCAAAGTTTGTGTTGAGAAGCACGTGACACCAGCACACAGATAGAGTTCCTGCAGACAGTACAACAGTGTCCATGGTAGGGCACAGCTCTAGCCCAGCACTGATCATACCAAAGCATGGACACAACTGATTCTATGGAAGCCAAGGCTGCAGATCCCTCGTTATGCCTAGGATGCCCGACTCACCTGCCAGCATTTCCTTAAGGGTAGCAGTGCGTGGAATGAGGGCGTACAACCACATCCCAGCCTTGGGGCAGCAGCTGGCACCAGCCCCTGTCCTGCCCTGACGGCAGCACACTGGCACACATCCAGTCTCACTGGGAAATGGAACCAGCTGGGCACCTGCACCCCTGGTAATGGCTTGTCAGTGATCACTCCAGTTTTCCTAAGGTGTGGACTGTGAAAGGTCTCTCCACACATTTCTTTTACTCAAAAGAATCAAACAAAAACTACAAATGTGAAATGATGGGGGGTTTTCGATTCAACATCTGATCAGAAACCATCTCTGCCTCCCTGGAGACACTGCATGGAATGATAGCACTGGAGAGGGACACCACTCTCCTGCCTTGGCTCAAGTTCGTAACAAAGTAGCTGAAGAGTTACTGCAGCTGAAATGGCAAGCTGCTTGGAACGAGCCATTTTTGGCTTAATATAACCAAGTGCCATTTTTTTTCTAATTTATTTTGTTCCTGCTCATAATTTCCAACCAGCCATACACATTAAAGCCCACCTGTGGTTTCAGAATAATTGACAAAGCCTGTAATTTTGAGAAAAAGCATCTCTGGACTGAATGAGGGTGATTCTGAAGATCCAGTGTGTCAGTGTCAGCTTTTATTCTGTATCATCTGACCTGGATGTGATAGTGTTACATTCATAGAAACAGTTATTTATTTAACGTTTTAATTTTCATTGCATGCATTTTCAGGTCAGTATTCAAAATAAAAAGTCCTTAGACTGGCTTAAGGTGGTTAAATGTGGGTGCATGGATGTAAATATGTGCTTGAAACCCAGCCACGGGACACTTCAGAAGAAATTAGAGATGCAGTTACTGTTGTGAGATAGTCTGCAACCACCTTGTGTTTGTGGATCTTGCAGGTTAAATACTTGCTAAAGTATTGTTCTGTTTTAGGATACCACTGACAAAAGGTATTTATTAAAAAGTGAAAATGTGGTCAAGCATAAACTGGTGTCTGGGGTTTAAATAAAGAGCAATGTTCCACTTTCCAGAAAGGAGTCTGGAAAGAAAAAGAAATTAGATGGGTAGGGTCATTTAAAGGTTCTCCTAAGTTACTGAAGCTAAAAGCCAGCACTGCATTGTCATCTAGTACCCACCTGTAGAGTTTTGTTACAATGCTTGGTAACTATGTAAACTGTTTTTATATCATCTGAACAATTTACATGGGCTTTCCTTGTAAAACAAAGCATTTATTTGCTCCATAGAGGCAGGATTCATTGGCTACCACCCATTGATGTAGAAAGTTTACAGCCTGAACATAAATGTTTTTTGTTTCTTTACAAACTTACCTGGTTTAATAGACCATTAATAAAAATGCCGTAATATTTAAAAAGTATGAGTGGGATTTTTTTCCTTTCTTTTCAGTAAAAATGAAAAAAGTTTGATGGTTGTAGCCTGAGTTGACTGTGTGTGGAGGAAAATAAGTAAACCAGATAGTATTTCACAGAGGTACCTTAAAGGCTATTTGTGTTCTTCAGGAAATCACTGTCACCAGATAACCCATTTGTAAGCCAGAGAATTTGTTCAAGTGTATTTCCACCTTTCAAAGAAATCAATGCCCCAGTGACTTAATAAATTGTGATTAATAAAATGGTCCTCAGAACACCAATCATCGTTTCTTAAGCAAATGCACATTATGACCAGCTTGTTACATTTTAAAATATTTCAGCTTGTACTGTGCTCTGGTATCACACAGCCATAATCTTCTCTAGCTGCTTCACGTTTGATACAGGTGTCTTCCTGCAGCCACTCCTGTGCCTGAAAATGTGCATTTACACATTCCCTACGGCTGTCCCAGTACCTGTGAGGCACTTGCTGTTTAGTACAGCCCCTCTGCACCAGCACTGCCTAAGCACAAAATTCTTCACTTGCAAGTCAAAGGCAGGGACAAAGAAATAAATTCCTGTGACATTTAAGAACAAACAGCATTTGAAAACAGTGGACAGCAGGAAGAGATTAAGGTTTAAAGCATCAAATTAAGAGGCTGGGAGTCAGCTCATCCACCTTCAGAAGGCTACACGGCCAAGGCAGTAGATTAAATTCCCTTAAGCACGAATGGACAGAACAGGCCTTTCCAGGATGCAATTTACCTGACCTCATCTTACACCCGGGGCTTAGGCTTTCTACAGACATTGAAGCTTGTTGTTAAGCACCTAAAATGGCCATCACATTTTGTGTCCAACTTCTGCCTTGATTACTAAATTTCTTTTTTCCTGGAACAGTTTCAATATTCCAGGCCATTTTTAGTACAGCAAGGTCTCGCTCTAAGAAAAGTGCTGTCAAACACAGTAAGAGTTCCAGGCCTAATAAAAAGCCATTAGTTTCAATACACATTTATTTGCATAGGTACCATATGAAATCACCTAATATAAGAAAATTACTGACTATAAATCCTTTAAAAGCTATTTTATTTATCTTGAAAGGAGAGAAACTGATTAGTTGTATAAAATAATATTGTACATGTAAAGCCTTCAGTCTGTTTGAACAGAAAGAATACATTGTCACAGTAAAGAAATAATGAAGCTGTTTAGATATGGGACTCTCTATCATCCCTCTAGTCAAAGGAAGAGTCCTGACTGCTGTAACATAGCTTATAGTCAGTGTACCCCAATGTTAACATGTATCCTGTCTGTAAAACTGCAAAAAGTGAGAAAATAAACATAAGGTACTCTGGAAACTTCTGTACGTTTTTCAGTAAGAAAATTGAATCCATGCTGAGTCTAAAAAACCCCTCAATATTGTTTTTAAATGAATTTACAATCAGTTTTCTGCTCGTAGAATTTTAGTAGCTCCAGGGTTAGCTTTGAATCAACACAAGAATGGATCTTTGAAAAACTTCCTACTGTAAGTACTCTAGGATCAGCTAAACAATCTGTAAATAAGCTACCTGGAAGACGTTGGTTGAAAACATTTGTGTCGTGAACAGCATGCTTTTCTGCTGTACCTGTTCTTAATTTAAGTAGCTGCAAAAGCTAAATTTCATTAAAATTGGTAATTTTAAAGCAAGACAATTTATTTGCTTATGTTTTAATCCACTGGAAATAACTCATGTGCTTTTGTTAATTGGGTATTTTACAAAACTTTGTTGTTGCAAGAAACGTTCCAGTATCTGAATCAGTAACTTAAAAATACAAAAGATGAAAAAAGTATTGGATGGTTTTGTTTGGGGTTTGTTTGCTAGTTGCAACCATTCACAAGTTGCTCAATTAACTGCCTTTTCAGTAAAGTAAGGCAGATTGATTTTCCCAACGTGGGTTTACCACGTTCAGGTTTTTGCAGCTGCAGTAAGGCCAGTGGGAGATGCCCTGTGCTTTTAGAGACCAGGCTGCTCTTACCTGGAACCCAGCTGGAGACACTCAGCTTCCAGCTGTTTCTCAGGCTGTTTGGCTTGGCTACAGTTAGGTGAAAATTTGAAGAAATCAAGAAAATTCTACATCATTAGAATTGTGAAATCTTGTGTGTACCAGGTATGGTTTAGGTGTGTTGTTTTGGTTTTGTTTGGTTTTTTTAATACTTGAGATTTCCCAAGATAAGAAAGGGTACATCAATTACTCTGCATATGGGAAGAAACTTCAGCTTCTGGGAAGGTTCTCTGTGGGATTCTGGGATGAATCTCTGTGGGATTCATACTCCATGAAATTCAAACTGAGGGACAGTGTAATTGCCCTCTGAAATGACAGTGGAGTGAGAGCTGGGGAGGCAAAACTACAAAATGCCCAGTATTGGTTTCAGTAGTAAGGCTGCGAAATGAGTTCACTCTGAATTCAGGTTGTACTCCTGAGGTGAGGCCCCGACTCTGCAAGGCCCCTGGCTGCTGTCCAGTTTAATTTAATGGGGATTTGATGTGCTAATTATGAACAGAGACAGAAATCTTTGCAGTAAATGGCCCACCATTTTCAAAATTTGCAAGCAATGAAAATCTAAAGATCAAATCTAAGAAACAAAATTAGTGCATTTCAAATCATTCTAGCTAACATTTCAGCTTTAGACATAAATTCAATCCAACGAGACTGAACTGGCTTAAATCAGTAATGCTGCAACAGGAAATTCAGACACTTTCCAAGACTTTTTAAGAATCCTCAAAAAATATATATAAATTAAATTCAGTGGCTTACATTGTATATATGCTACATCATAAGGCAAAGTATCATGGAAAACATTTAACAATTTTAAAAGTACAAATGCTTTCAACTAGCAGTTTGGAATAAAAAGCAACTAAAAAAGCAACTCTATTAATGAAGGCTGTAAAACAAAAACAATCTTAAGAGGGCCAGCAGTGCAGCCCCTGGTCCTGAGAAGAGTCTCACTTTTCTTCACTGGCTGAGGTATCATTTCCATCATTCAGCTTCTGTCTGCTTTTGCATTCTGGTTCGAGTAGAAGCTACAAAAAAACCCAACAAACAAAAAGAATGAAATATTTTCTTCATAATTACTTCAGACTGATTATTGGAAAAATTTGTAATGACACAAGGAATAGAAGTACATTATTCTACTGTAAACGAACCAAACCTCTCATTATAGGATGAACACCTAATTTTGCATTGTTTCAGCCATTCTTGCTCCATCTTGCAGATCTTACGAAATTCCTTCCACCTGTTCACTCCAGTTCTCATTGTCTCTGCACCCTCACTGTGTCCATTTCCATCCTCAAGGTGGGCAGATGGTCTGTGTCACACTGGGAATCTTGCCTTGTAGCCAGGCTGTGGGCTGAGCAGTGCCCACATCCCAGAGACAGGAATGGCTGTTCCCCTCAGTGGCACACACTAACACCACTGGACATGAGACAGAACTCTCCTTCTTAGCCTCTGCCGTAAGTAAACACTGAAACAGTTTCCCTATCTTAAAATAAAGGAGAGCTGCCTGGATCCACACTCGTACCTATCTTGATGAGCAAGGTAAGAGTTTTTAATGGGCAAATCTGCTCAGCTGCAGAGCTGAGATTCCACCAGAGAGTGAGAATGCCTGGCCAGGCCAAGTGTGCTCCTTTTCACGAGTGGAAAATACAACTCAGATGTGGGGTTGGGGCCATTTTGCTTTTCATGAGCTAGATTTGAGTTCCATTTTAAAACAGGAAAGTGATCCCATAAGATCTGAAAGAAATGCTGACCCACAGTAGAAGAAAAATCACTCTCACACGTTTCAATATAAAAGACAGCAAAGCAACAAAAACGCTACACATGATTTTCCTGTGTACATGAATTTCCATTTTGTAATCTGCATTTTCAAGATTGAATGCAGCACGTACAAAAGCTAAGCCACCCAAATCACATCGGTGTTGAGCAGTGTTTTCATCTGAGTGGGCCCAAGGCACTCAGTGCTGTGAAGATTATGAGAAAAATAATACTCACTCATTTCTGCAAGCTTTTGTTGGAACTTGGACTCCTGGGGTAGGTGTTTGCTGCAGACAGAAAGCATGAGGTTAAGTTAATAATTTCAACTTTCTACCCTCATGACCTAAACTTAAATCAAGGGGAGTCATCATCATTCTGACATCAAAGCGTGTAACTGAGGAGCTTCATGCTTCCATCCCTCATTTGATACAGCTGCTAAAGCTCACAAATTAACACAAGATAGGATATTAGGAAGAAGTTAGGATGAAGACCCTGGGAACCAAATACATGCAAGATCTCTGAAAAGCCCAGGACAATCTCTCACCTTCCATCTGCCTCGTCTTGCCCCTCTATATCAAAGCGCAGCCTCTTCAGTGGCTTCGGAGCAGCAGCACCTACTTCTGCACTGCGCTTCAGCTGGCACTCACTGTTGCACAACATCTGGTTTATTTTTTGAAACTTTTCAGAAGTCTGAAGTGACAAGAAAATAGGGAAAGAATCACCAATAAATCCTGAAACCACTCCAACTTCCAGATCATCCACAAAAAATTAGGAGTTCTAAAACTGGAGTTTTTAAGAACTCTTTTCTTGTGCCAAAGCAACTACAATAAAATGCAACACATTTTAAAAGTGAAGCCTGGATATTTGAAGGGAATTAACAGAACTTCCGTATAATTACTATAATTAAATCAGACACACTCACTGGCCGGCTCTAGAGATGTGAGCAGGCTATCCCATTCCTCCAAAAGTTATATGCATTTAAAACCAGACATTAATAATGTTAAAACTCACCCCAAATGATTCTCCAATTGACACCAAAATTCTGCCAAACAAAGAAGAGAAGTTTAAGCTACATTTCACAATCACAGAAGCATCCGCTAATTTGCACAGGTTAGCACAAGGCATTAACAAGGTCTCTTCCTTTCTCTCTCTCTCTCTGTGCTTTAACAGTGCAAATCCCTACTGTGCTTTACTGTGTTGAGACATTTCTCTTTGAGCCAGTGAATGCTGAATCACCAAATGAGCTGAATCACACAGACAGAAATGAAATTGTGGCTTGAAAGAATCAGAGGCCCCCATAGTCTGTCCTGTATCAGCAGGAAGACCCTTCAGTGCTGGGTACCCAGACAATCATCCTCTCATCTTTATCTTTAGGTGTTTGCTGATCAACCTAAAATACACAGTAACACTTAAACTTTTGTGCACAGTGGGACTCACTTGATCCTAGCCTGAAAAGCCACTGGAAACTGGTACATTTGCTGTCATCCTCATCTTCTAAGAACTAGTAACCAATGGTTTGAAATGTTCTGTTCAGCCAGCTAAATAAACATTTTGTTGCAAGAAAGTATTTTCCCTTTAAACGAGCTGACAAAGCTCATCTGTGTGTTTCAGGAGTGTGATGCAGGGTCAAAGCCAACAACATTTAAGCAACCAGGTCAGGAGACTCCTCTTGGTGGGGTTAAAAAAAAAAAAAAGAGAGAGAGAAAGAGAGAGAACCCAACAAAAAAAACCCTCCTTGAGCACAAAAGAAAAGTGTTGAATGATGAATAAAGATTCCAAATACAGGACAAAAACTATTAACCAGAAATTATATGATAGCCAGAGACTACTGACGAACTAGACTGTGCAGTTTTCCAATTTGCTTCCACTAAAATCCCTCAAATACCTTAAATTTGGTCAAAGAAATGCTTGTCAACAACCTACCTAGACCCTGGAGTCATCTTTGTGGGGGACTGGAACCCATCAGAGAATTTGTATGGACTCTTCAGAGGTGAGATGTAGATGTTATTGCCAGCAGGAACACGCCGAGGAGAGTTGGAAAACTGGTAAGGACTGCGAGGAATGTGTGGGATTGGTGACAGAGTGGGAGGCTATAAAAATAATGAAATAATCATAAGGTTTTATTGCCTATATATTTCTAGTCTTTTGAATAATGAACAGAGCTAATGGCTTACCCTGCTGGAAGCATACTGCAAAATGTTTGTTTTCAGCTTCTGCATGAACACTAAGTTGTAGAAGACTATGATGGAGTCATATTGTTCTTCCCGGATAAGAACACGTTTGAAAGTCTACACAGGGTGAGAAAATCATACACAGATTAAAAAAAAAAAAAGGGAATGAAAATTTTACATCTGACAAACTCATTAAGTCACTCAAAGTCAGTGTTAGATTAAGAGCTAGGATGGCACATGAGTTGTACACAAGCCATTGTAACTTCTCTAAACTGGTGGGGACTTTTCCAAACATGTATGAGAACAAGTACAAGCACCTACTTCATTAACTGGCACGGCTCCTTGGTGTGAACACAGTTCTAACATTTTCCGAATTTAAGAACAATTTGCTTTCACACACACACACACACACACGCGCACACACACACGTCAAAAAGTCTAGACTGCTGTGCATGGCTTGGAAGGCTAAAAAACTCATTACTGACCTGACGGGGATAAAATAGTTCTATAGGCTTGGAGACAATATCTGGAGTTTAGCCAAGATCCACAAATACACTATGAGAAATTCTGCTACTGAAAGGATGCTACAGTTCCATTAACTGATGAGGATTTTTCTATTGATTTCATTACTGTGCTGGGCAAAAATTTCAGTACATTAAAGCTCCTGTGAAGAAAGGAACTTCTTCATGTTAGAATTAAGCCTGCAACTTGAATACAAACACAGCTGTTTGATATATAGCCATACATCTCTGTTTGGTATCAAACCGTGTTTCTATTGAAAGCTTCTGTAGAAAGTCATCTGCTTCTCTTCCCTTAATGCTCCATGGAAGTTTGACAACTCATAAACGAACTTGGGTTGCTTTTGAAAGTCCTATTAGCTCTAGACAGAAATTTTTTATCTAGACTCCAAATAGAATCATAAACCATTATTTAGTGTCTTTCAAAAGATGGAAAGAAATTTGTTTTCTGAGGAGAGTTACCAAACTATTTATGCGAGATGTTTAAAAGAAATACTTAGTATTAGTCAGTTTTCTCCTGCACAAAATGGAGATGCAGTGCAGCAGCAGTTTTCTTTTGAATGTTCAAGTGTAGTTTGTTTGTTTTGATTTGAGAGGAAAATACTTAGTTTATAAGATTTTTACAGAGTAGTAACATTTAAGAACTTCCATACCTCTTGATTTGTGTTGCAAAGCTCCTTGTATGCTGAAACTATTATTTTAAATCGAAGATCTACATTCTTCACTTTGCATATACCATACATGGAACACATCATGATCTATATTAAAGAAACAAGACAAGACAACTGAAAATGCAGAAAATTAATTCAGCTTCTTCATTTCAAGTTAAGAAATAAGCTTTCTATTACTGATTGTGCTCTATAAACTAGCAGGCAACTCAACTTCATAAGGACTTCCAGAACATAAATCAACTACTGCTACCTCCATTTCTATGTGACAAACAACTAACTGGAGCTGACAATGTCTTCTCAAACTCATACCACATGCTGCAGTTTTCGGGTAGAATAACAAAACATTCATCAGCCACACATGTTGTCTTCCCAAAGAAAATCCCTATTTTTTTATGTAAATTACTAGAAATTGTGGTCTCTCTTCATTATTTTGAAAATAGCTGAAAATGGTGTTTGAAGGTGCCATATTAAGTAATTGCCAGTGCTTAAAAAACTGAGATGACAGATTTCAGTCTGTATTAAGTCCTCCTTTCAGTGATCAATAGGTTAATAGAAACTCAGAGTACAATTTCTAATGGCTAAAGAACATACAAGGAACATTTTGTTCAGGAGAGTCGTTTTAAACTTTTTTTGTTCGTGTTACCTGGTCCAGGTGCCTGTCTCTCATTAGCTCATACTCATTTTGCAGTGTGTGCTGGAAGAGGGTCCAGATCAAGGGTTCCAGGTCAGGATGTTCGGAGAGAAGGTGAAGGAACAGGGTATGGAGCCGACGGTAAGCCAGTAGATACACTTCAGAAACAAAGAAAAATGAACTGAAATTGTTCTAACAGGAGTATACAAAATGAAAGGAATGCAACAGAGGAGGAACAGCATTGGACTGTTCACCATCTCCAACAAAAAAAAACTACCACACATCAAGGGAAGGTGGTAGAAGCCAGGTTCAAAATAAATGGAAAAAGTTTTCACACAAGAGAGTGGACATGTGGAAGGCCACACCAAACAACGCTGCACACATGTGTCTATGCCAATTCAAAAAGAGTCTGGACGAGCACCTGGAACATGAATCTGCTGAGAGTTACTAAGCAGACACAGCCACAAAAAGTTCAAAACCCACCCCAGTTGGACAAAGTCAAAGCTTGGGAAAGCATTCAGGGGAAGCACCATCCACGTCTGCCCAGTTTTCAGCTTTGCATGACGTCTCTTTATGGTCACTGCTGGGAAAAGGACACCACGGCAAAGAACCCTCTGAGCCCATATGGATGTTCTCACAGCCAGGACAGGTAAGTTTTCAGCTCAAACTCACAGTGTGCAGAGTGCACACAGTAACCACCTGCTGGCACCATCCTGCCCTTTCTTCCAGAAGTTTGCAGGTGGTCACTACACATTCTACAACGAGCTGTTCAGAAATGCTGAGTGCCAAAACCCAAAAAGCATAAAAAGCAAGAGAGAACTCTGCAATGTCAGCACATGCAGAAGGAACAAACCTTTCTTGTAGAACAGAGAGAGGGAGGTAGATTTCTGTGGTTTCTGCGTTTGGGGGATCACAGCAGGTTGAACATCTGGAGTGGAAGTAGCACTTAGAGGAGGTCCAGATGCTTTCTTCTTAGGAGATTTCACAGGAGAAAGGTAGCTGGAGGTTCAACATATATTAAGCACTTAACATCACAGGATAAAGGAACAATTCTGTATGAATAATACTTGCAGGAACTCTTCCTTCTTCCCCATTAGAAGAAACAAATTGCTATTGTGACCTGTTATCCCCAGCATCTGATGCAGGGACTTACTAATTCCTAGGCAAGTAACATAACAGCTTACAATTACAAGTTTGACAGGGCTGGGGAAAAAATATTTCAGCATTTGATTTAAATTTTTATGTATAATAAACATCTGCAAATACAATGGTTTAACAAATCTTAAGTACCAAGCCTAACAAGTAGGAAAACAGAACACAGGTGGATTTGAATATAAAGGGTGATACCAAACTTCACATTTTCCTAGACCTCAGGCATTCACTTACAGGTCTGCAGCAGTGTGGTTATGCTGGAGAGGCATATTGAGAGTAGAAGTGGGTTCAGGCTGATCAGTTTGGCCTTCTCGCTCTTTTGACTGCTTGATAAGATCAAACAGAGGCGACCCCTAGAAAAATTACAGGAATCCTGCATTACACTAAGAATAGACAACCACTCTGAATGAATTTTGTTCCTTCTCTAAAACCAACCTCGAAAATGTGAAACTCAACAGAAGATTAAAGCTTTGAAGTGCTTAAGAACACTCACACTTTGCAAGATAAATTTTAACTATTTAACTTTGAGCTATTAAATACTTTAACCACTTTTTTTCCTTTTTCAACAGCAGTCTATTAGATATAGATTTGAGACAGTTGTATTGGTTGTATTCTAGTGTCCCTTACTACTTCCTATTGAAGTAATTTCTGAAAAGAAATTAACACAAGAAAACACATAAAAGGACATATTTCAAAAAGCACAAAACAAAACAAAAAATCCTCCCAAGCCCCAAAAAGCCCCAAAACCAAACCAAACCAAATCAACAAAAAACCAAAAAACCCCACCAAAAAACAGCTAAAGGAAACCTCAACCCATTGGTGACTGAAAGTTACTGCTGTACCTACTGTCAATCCATTTCTGCTACAACATGTACCCAATATTTTACATGTGATAATATATAAACCACAGTCACTTAACTGCACTGGGGACTATTTAGTCTCTGCAGCATCATGTTCCAGAGCCACCTCTGGAAAGAGGTAAGAGTGACTCTGGATACATTAAGTCTCTGCCCTCATGGCCCAAAGCAAACCCTGTTTTGATTTGAGGCTACCTATCAGTACTTTAACCAAGTCCTTTGGAATACATCTGAAACTAAGAGCTCGAGGTAGGAGGTGATGCAGAGAGAATCTAAGTGGAATGGAGAAGGTTCTGGCTGAAACCACATCAGACCATCTGCTGACATTAGTAATAAACAGCAGTCTTGCAGAAACAAAATCTCAGCCTGCTTGCGTGTCACGCACAGAGTAAAATTATGCTGAGACAGCAAAACTGCATTGGAGAATATTTTGGCACCATATTTCTAGATAAATGTGAAAGCACAGAGTTGATGGCTTCGGTTTGTTTCACTTTCTTTAAACAGGAGACTCATCCTCGAGTACAATGTTGCCTCTCAACAGTGCAGCATCAGAACTCCTGAATTAACAGAGCAACGTTTGAGTAGCAAATATGTGCCTTCTTGAGAGTGGGAGTGAAGTGTCCATAAGATTCAGGATGAAGCGGGCAGAACTAGACATGCAGCATTTTCCTCAAATGATCTCCCCAGAAGACAGCAGTAAAATCTGTCAGCTCATTGCTTTGTGCACAATGCACTGTCTGATGGTTTATGGTCTGTTTGATCCTCCAAATGCACATTTTTAGTATTAAAATGCACTGGCACAGATGACAAATCTGTAGGTATGAACAGGAGCACAGCATGCATGTAAAGCATGCAGCATCCCCTGGCTAAGGCAATAAGAAATGGCCTACTAAAACTAGACTAGATTTACTAGAATTAAAACTAGCATTAAGACATTCCTTATTTAGACTTACTTCTAAAAAAAGAACACTTTTTATTGAAGTGCATCAAATAAAAATTCAGAGTAACAAGATGAAAGTGATGAGATTTACAATTTTACACACTGCAATTTTTAAATTGTGATTTTGGCAATCCTGGAGCTGTTTCATCCACAGCAGAAAAAACATCAGTTACTGATTCATAACCACATAGTTATTTATTTCTCTATCATTTTTAATGAGTTCAGCTCTCGGTCTGGTTTGCATCATTTTTCCCTCCATTTAGGAGTGCACGCACTTCTCACTTGTGTCTCTCAGTGCTGCCCTTGCTGGAAACGCAGGCACGTGACCTTTTCCATTTCCCATTCTTCTGGCCACTTGGCCTCTTCCTTTTTTTATTATTCCCACCACCACTTCACTTTGCTCTGAAGAATCCAAATTTCCTTCCCAGAGCAATCATTGCTGAGATATCTTGTCTAAGAGTGAACCGTGCTTCATTAATTTCAAATGTTAGCAATTAATGACTGGAAAAATACTGGTTTTAATGAAGGAGGAAAAGGGGTTGATGAAAGGGAATGAGAGGTCTAGAAGACAAGCAAAAATTACTATTCTTGAGTTAGCACTTGAGACCAGCAGTTCCAGGTGCTCTCTCACCCCTGCTCCAATTGTGCTCACACTATTCCAAGTGTGATTCCATTAGATAAGGTATGGGGACACAGCAGTTTGCTACACACAGAAGGGATCTGCCTACTTCTGCGTCATTTCCACTCCTCTTCTACCTGCCAGCCTCGACAATCAGTCAACCTCCACGTAAGTCAACCAAACCATCACAAAGTTCACAGAGAAAGCAATCCCAGATTTAAGTCTGCTCTGCAGAGAATGAGCCAGAACAAGCAGGAAGAACAGACAGGGCAGCCACACCACGACGTCTGGGAGCAGAGCAGAAAAGAGCAGGAAACAAAGTACAAGATGTGCATTTACTGACAACAACCTATTCCATAACCTGATAGGCACGTGGACTTTCATCCCGTAGGAATGTACAAAACTGACTGCTGCTTTCCATCAGATAGATGAGCTACATTCAGCAAGAGGACATTGTTTGTGTATAAACATCTACCCACAGAGCCCCAACAGCAAGATGCAGTGATCCCAACAAGTCTCTTTTGGTTCCCACAACTACTAATTGGCACTGTGGTTCAAAAGGTGGCCAGACAACAGGGTGCCGCAACCCAAGTGGCCCCAGCAGTGCAGAGCTGCCAGCAGCAGCAATGGCAGGGTGTGGGAGAGCCCCATTCAATGCATGTCCCTGGGCAAACCACAGCCCTGTCACCCGCGCTGGCTGCACAAACTTGTCAGCCCTGCGGCTGCACGAGCAGAAAGAGATTATTTAGCTTTCAGACCTGGTGACATTTAAAGTGGGTGTTTTGTTGATCACCATTTCCACCTTCCTCTCAGACTTAAGGTGCAGCCCCCTGTGCTCCTTCCCCAGGGACCCCTGCTACTCTCATGGGTACCTTTCCGAATGCACGGCCACGTAGTTGTAGAAGTAGGTGCTGCACTGACAAGACTGATGCCTCACAAAAAAATCCTGTGTGCCACCGCGGAGAAACACAAAGAGATGGGTTTTCTCAAGTGCAACTACCCCTCACGCTAAAAAACTGATGGGTTTAATTACAGCTGTGTCTCCTTTCTTTATACTTAAACATGAAAACCACTTCTATGCCATGAATTCAAAGCACATCCTGCAGCTTGCAGGGCGTTTTCAAGCTTATCAGGGCAAACTTCAGCTTCAGTCCCTCTATTTGATATTCAACACTCGTATGAGAGAAATACAGCATCATTAACCAGGCAATTACCAGTCCTCTAAGTAACAGTCACAAAAGAACTTTAACCTCCAGGTCCAGCTTAATCGAACAGGAATGTTTATCAGGAACTCGTTTATAAAGTGATGTTACTCATGCTATCTTTTACTAATTTCGTATTGCTTTCTAAAGCTTTTAAGCAGCACTTAAGGTGAACAGGTCACCTCCAATGCATTCCTTTAACATGAAAGGAGATTTGG
Source organism: Gymnorhina tibicen (assembly GCA_013399875.1). Taxonomy (NCBI): domain Eukaryota; kingdom Metazoa; phylum Chordata; class Aves; order Passeriformes; family Artamidae; genus Gymnorhina; species Gymnorhina tibicen. The sequence goes on along the minus strand of VXAZ01008540.1, from coordinate 50,111 downwards.
AGTTTTTACTTTAATGCCCAGTAAGTGATTAATGTTACTAGATGCAGCCACAGAATAAATTTCACTAATTAAGCAAAATATTGCTTTTCATTTGAGATTTCCCAGTGATGGCTACAGAAACCCCATTTTATTAGTGCAAAAAGTGAGAAAGCTATGAAGACGTAAAGTTTCTCAGGGTCAAAAGGCCACTGGCGTCACAATGAAGAATAAGAGTAAAATATGACTCAGTTCCCTCTCACAGTACCCAGGGCTAACTAATTCTCCAAGGCTAAACTCTGTGAGTTAAGTGGGGCTTTGTTAAGAGTGGCTTTGCAGGATGCTTCCCTGCAGCAATGCCTCCATCACAAGCATCTGCAGTGATTTTTTCCCCCATCTGAAAGCTCCTTTTATGGACAAAACAGGCAGAATTTCTTATTTGCTACTCTTTACTTGGCTACAGTGAAAACTACAAGACACACAGGTGCTTCCCGGCTTCCCAATCTTTGTATTGGCTCTATCCCAACTACATGTTTAATTGGACTTTGGGTTCCATGAAAAGATTAAAAAAAAATTCCCTAAATCCTTAAATATGGGTAAGAGCCACCCTGGGTTTTGGATGTACTCCACTGACCACAGAGGAAAAGCCCTGAGCAGCTTTACCCAAAACTGTGCTATTCGTAGTTCACTAATAAAAAAGCTGCTTTTGTCTTTGTTTTCGATATGCTTTATATTTTTATTCTTGGCAATAATTTCCTAATAAATTTTCAGGATTTAGTTATCTGTTCACATTAAATTTTAATGCCGTGTTTAGCACTTAACTATGTATATATCTCAATGCCAAGGTCCCTTGGGTGGCTTTTATTTGCCTCGGGCTTTCTTTTTTTCTTTTGCCTGTTTTCAAATTATTGAATCAGTCAATACAACACAATGTTAAGAAATGCTCTTCTTCATAATGAGATGAAAGATGGCAGTGATTTTGCAAGGCAAAACAAAGCCAGTTTAGAACTGACAGCTTTGGAATGGAAGTGCAAGGACTGGATCAGCACAAGCTATTTCCAACCCTCTTTCCCAAGGGAGAATTGCATGCCCAGAAAGTTGGCTTTTGCTTGCAACTGTGTTTTCAGAAGTTTCACGTGACAATTAGCTACCAGAATTCTGAAGTAATTCAGACCTGCTAAAACAAAGTAGACTTCACAGTCTAAATTGAAATAGTATTGGTAATGAAAAAACCCAACAAAATTAAGGATCATGTCCTAATTTCACACATGAGTTGTGTTACATAATTTATGTTCATACTGGGGCTTGTTCTTACAAAATTTATAAAGAATAACATTAACAACTACAGTGTTAATAGTTTAATTCATATAAAAATACTGACAGATCTGCTTTTAACTGTTTACAGTGCATGTACGTTTAATAAACGTCCCATTCCTATCTCACTCATCTCGAGCATTTATGATCAAGTAATAGAGCCATCCAGCTTTGTGAGGATCTCCTTTTATCTAGCGATAAAGGAGTTCAAATCTCTCCAGAGAAGGAAAGCCAGGCTGCCACAGCCTGAATATACATCTTACACTTGTGTTGCTTTAAACGATGCTGCAAATCCATTCTCCTCACAGCTTTGCAGTTATCTACTTTTCCTCAGAAGTTTCTGGAGCGACCTGGCAAATCTTGTAAAAAACTGGACATTATTTCAGAATAATCAATACCATAGTTTTCAGCCTCTCCACTCCTGAAATTACTCTTCACCAAATGAAGACCAATTAACCAACTCTCTATGTTTCAGAGCATCTCTTAGCAAAGGTCCATGGGACCCACCTCACTGTACAAGAGCATCATCAAAATATCCTTTCTAGCAATGCATAAGTAATTTTGTGAAAACACTTTTTAGCCATAAAGATAGACCTTCTGTGTCAACACAGTGACTAAAACGAAACTATTACATTCAAAAATATTACACAGACCAGTGACAATGCTTGGCAAACTGGGAACCCTCTGACGCAGTTACTGGTTTGTGGCCCTGCAACCAATCACCAGTTGAATACTGAAGGGGAAAAACAAACCTCGGTCATTAGGACTGATCCTGTTTGCCAAGCCTGTGAGACTAACTTTTTAAAAATCACTTTGAAAGGAATTTTGAAAGACAATCTACAAGCAGAACGACACTTTTATACAACTGTTTTGTTTAAACTGCTCAGGATGACCTGGGCAGGCTGCTACTACATGGTTTGCACCTCTTGCACCACTTCCTTCAGCAGTTTTCCTGCTCAACTCACGCAATTGCACACGCAGGTACACAAAGTGCTACAAAATACAATAACCCTTGCTATTTTTTGCTGAACATTATCCAAGAAAATATCATTTTAGGCTCATCTGCCACACGTGTTTTTCCCCGAAGCAATTGCTATGAGCATCTTCCAGAGGGATCTGTGGCAGTGCTGCTGCAGAAGCAATCTGTATCTGAAATAATTAGCAAGTTTATTACCTAGCTCCGCAGGGCAGCCAGGCTTCAGTACGACTAATTCTGGGACAAATCTCAAGATTTTTAGGCAAGAGCCAAAGGTCTCAAAGACAACTGAATCAATACTAGTTTCCCACCAGTCTCCACACAGGAAATTGTGTACAATAAACCAAAACCCACCTGATGTGAACCACTTAACCGTTGCAATTGACAATATATCAACAAAAAATCTTGAGGTTGAAAATTTTTGCAACAGCTTTAAGTGTGAAAAAACTACAGGGTGTAAATATTTTCAGCATGGAAGTAGAGGAGAGATGCTTTAAGGGACCATTATGTTTAGTAACATCACACAGTACTAGAAGTAACAGTTCTATAGTTATTTCTATGCAGGAAAAAGTCTTACACTGGGGAGCAAAACAGCACTCAAGCACTTACTTTCTTCAGAGGAACTTCTGGGTCACAAAATGCCTATCTTGGTAAAGACAATTTATTTACGAAATTACTGTGGTAACAACCAAATTGTCACAGTATCGCATCACATTTTCTATCTGTTTCATTTCTAATTGACTTACACAGTCCCAGTTCCCAGAACAACAATTAAGAGGGGTTCTGGGAAATATTTTCACAAGTACAAGTGGAAACATGACAGTGAAGTGCCTCTGAGACTTTCGGTTAAAGCCTGTGATTCAGTTTCAAGTCTTGTGTTCTTTCCAGTTTCTCATTAGTGGGACAAATTTAGGTACAATGTACCACCAACAATCCTCTTATCAACCTAAAAGCGGTAAGTGTGCCAGGAAACTTTGTAGACAGCAGTTTTTGAAAGAGCAGGATAGTATCTTTTACCAACATAACCCAGGAGTCAAAGAATTACGAATTGAACAAAAAAAAGATATAACAGATGATCTGCAGAGGATGTGAGCGAGCTGCACGCACAGAAAGAGCAATTCCCCAGGAAAAGTAATACTAGGTAGGGGCTGGTATAGGTCTTGAAACCATTAAGAGCAGACTGTTTGTGATATTGAAAAGAAAAAAAATACTGTAAATGCCTTGCAATGTACTTAATATAATCTAAAAGAGAAAAAAAGCCCAGAGAAATTGGAGTTCCAAAAACAATATGCCATTTTTATAACAAAACACAACAACATGAGCGTGAAAACAGTTTTATACAATGGATTTATCAACCAACTTTGGAAAACGTTTCAATATGAAGAAAATTACACACAACAAAGAAGAAAGACAGACCTGAAGGTGTAACAAAACTATCCGCGTCACAACATTTTGGGCAGAAACCCATCCTTTGAGAAGAGTTTTGATCTCAATTTAAGCCAATACTTGGAAGACTATCATTATGGGATATCTCAAGCTCAGCTGGTCTACACCTTGGTATGAGCTTGAGGCACACAAGACCTGGCAGTCACCCTGCTGTGCTTAGCTTTCAAAGCAGAAGCATATGCAGTGCTTCTGAGTGCTCACTTGGCAGAAATTAAGAAGATATCTCAAATTAAGCATTTCTGCCTCAAAAGCAGTTATTTAACAATCAGTCAAAATGCAACATAATAGAGGTGAGGAAGACTGCACTGGAAATCAAATTAACAAGAAAACATTAGAAAAGGTCTTGGGCTATTTTGAGTTTATTAATTAATTTAGAGTTTATTAAAAAAAACACAAACAACAAAACATTCTACCCAAACTGAAAATAAAGAATTAAATTTTGACAGTGTGATACAGAATAGTATAAAATTAACTAAAAACTTTTCAATAAGCTGTCTTAACAGACCTGAAACAAGAACTTGGAAAGTGCTAGTACCTTTATTTTTTTTTATGTTACACCTGTTTCATACTCACTTTTTTTAGTAATTTTATACATCTATTATTTTATCAATTACTAAGTGTTTTTCCACTCTGTTTTCTCTCAAAGTATTGCAGCTAATTCTGAGGCAGATCACCGAATAAGTTGGGGTTGGAAGGGACCTTAAAGGTCCCCTAGTCCAACCCCCTGTCATGGCCAGGGACACTTCCCACTAGACCAGGTTGCTCAGAGCCCCATCCAGCCTGGATTTGAACACCCTCCAGGGATGGGGCATCCACAGCTTCTCTGAGCAACCTGTATCAGTGCCTCACCACCCTCACAGTAAAAAATTTCCTACTAATAGCTAATCTAAATCTGTTCTCTTTCAGTTTAAAGCTATTCTCCCTTGGCCTGTCACCGGATGTCCTTGTTAAAAGGGGTAAAAGATACTACAGTGCTTTCTACTTGGAAAAAAAAAAAAAAAAAAAAA